>CALNHX010006162.1:0-94466 GCA_940337035.1 Agriotes lineatus
AATGAGTTTTAGATTTTTTCATTAGGACGAATTTTGGTTATTCCTAAAGCCTCTGGGGGGTGTTCCGACACCCATATCACCCACTGTACAGAGTACGAAAAGTGCCAAATTGACAACATTGCACTACTTTACTATCACCGAAACGTCCCATCAGGAAAAGTAGTAAGAACCAAGAAGAGGAAATTAAAGTTTGCTTTAATATATTATTTAGCAGTTCTAAACTGAACTATGAAAGCAAGTAGATTAGGACTCGGAATTATGGGATGCAATGGCCCATAGCTGGAAAATTTAACGTGAATAACCACAAAATATTTTACTCTTGACGTAAAACGAACACTTCTCCAAGTTTGTGACCAATTATGAGCCAGTATCAGAAAGAATACTAATATAAATAAATATCAGTTCAGTCCAACTTAACATAGTTAAAGTTAAGCACCTACCTCAGATAAAAGCAACGAAGAGATGAAAGGATTTATGTCCAGATAACTAAACCACTGAAGACATTAAATAAAAACGAAATAATAATTATGGGGGATTTCAACTTCGAAATATGAAAAAAAACGATGAATTTGTTGGACCTTATGGATTAGAAGTAAGAAATGAGAGAGGTGGCAAACAATATTTTCGCCGAAGAATATCAATTAGTCATATTTAACACTTTTTTCAAACTACACCCAAGAAAGCTATATACTCGGAAGTCGCCAGCGGATGGATTTTTATTAATCGACCAAGGATTACGAAATAGTTGCTTATCAGTGAAGGCCGATCCTGGAGCTTAAAAGTGAAAAGAATAATAAAGCGAAAAAAAACCGTACTAGATCTTACAAAAAACTTAAGATGGAAATACCTACTACAAAACCTGTAACACAGTGTTTGAACTGAAAGCTAAGAGAAGAGGAGACAAATAATAAAATCGAGAAAAAAGTAGAAACATTTAAGAGAGCAATTAAAAACCCCTATCTCAAAAAGGAGAAAACACAAAGAAAACTGACTACAACATATATTATTACTGATAGGGATTAGAGGATGGGCGGAACATATAAATAAAACAACATATAAGAACATTCAGAGAGAAGCCAGAAGGGAAATAACACGTGCAAAAGATAAATAGCTAAGTTAAAAGTAACTTTAATTTGCACAATAAGGTCAAGAAAGCAGAATGCCTCTACAAATCACGACCACCAGAATTATTTAATCACAAACGGACAAACATTCGTATATCAGAATGTGTAACTGACCCAACGATCATGGAGGAGGAGGTTAAGAAAGCAATATCCTTCATCAAAGATAGAAAAGCACTAGGTCCTGACAAAACATAAGCAAACTTTTGAAACTACCAAACGAGAGCAACTAATTTATTCAACAAAATCTCTATGTTCATAGCTATTTAAAAAAAAATTTTTTGAAGGGGTGCAGTCATTATGGAACAATTAGCATAAAAGTCACCTTCTAAAAGCTTTTCTAAAAAATCATACAGTTGCATTTATAGGCACTTTGTGAAAAAAAATGAGACCCATTTAATTTGGAATAGATGGAAAAGATCTTCGCATTATAAAAAAAAACATTTACTGGATACAAACAGTTCAAATAAAGCACAAGGGAGAAGTATCAGAAGCTATCCAAATCCAACGTGGCGGCGTGCATCTTATCATCACTGTTATTCAATATTTAATTTGAGGAAATATTTAACCAAGCACTGTAGAACATATCAATAGAATTACGAGTAAACAAGGAAAGAATAACATCAGGTTTGCCGAATACACGATGGTACTCGTAGAAAACCCCGAGGACCTACAAGTATTGATGGACAGAGTATCACAAAATAGCCCAGAATATGACATTGATATAACTCCAGATTTGGTTTATTATTTCTCTAGGATATAACCATAACAAAAACGAAACACATAAGTAAATCAACTCTACAAGGCCAGCTACCATATGATCGAAAACGTTGATCCTCTAGACTCTAGAGTCTAGAGGGCTGTGGAATTGTTTTGTTTAAAATGTATGTTGGCAGTCGTGGTAGTAAAAGACACATTGGCATTGTATGTCTTGTCAATTTAAGATTATATCAGTAATGTTATTTTAACAAATACAAACATTTTTGTTGAATACATAAAAATGTTAATATCAAATACAACTATAGCTGTTCAAAGTAATTTCCTCCATTTGGCATACACATCACTTTGTGTTCCGTATTAAACATTCTGTAAAAGTTAAGTGATTCTATCAAAATTGTGTAGGTTATACCTACTACTAAGTACCATTATTCATCACAGCCAACATAAATTAAATTTAAGGAAAATGCACAGCCCTCCAAAAGATCAAAGTTTTCGATCATACTGTATTAGTTAACTAAGTAGCCTGCTGTTTTGACATCTATTTCAATAGTTTATATTTTTCCCATTTGCGCTAGTTCACACAATTTGATGTTTTAAATTTGAAGACTTGTGTTTGGTTAAAACATTTTGAAATTGTCTCATTGCATTCGTTCATGTGGAAATAGAGATAGGAAAAACATTCTCCTATCGTGAATTTCCATCAAATATGATAAATTTTTGTGCCTTGATAAAGATTATCACGTAAAGGGAAAATATGTGATCTATCGGATGGTGTCACCCAGCGCCAATTTCATGAAGTGGCCTTAATTTGCGTATTACCGACATTCGGCTAGCTGGCAGGCTTCATAAAGACGAAGTTTTTGTTAATCAACGCAGGTTAACTAGAAGGTAGGTGACAAAATCGACACATTTACTTATGTCAGCAGTACGGTCAACGATCAGTGGAATAATTCTCTCGAAATCAGGTTCAAGATATAAAAGGCAAGGACAGATTTACGGATGTCCAAATTATTTAAGACCCGTGAATTGAACGTAATAACCAAGATTAGACTTCTCTGTTACTATGATTTTCTGTGCTCCTCTACAGCGTAGAATCCTGGTCAGTAACAGAAGCTTCAAGCAAAAAGTTGGGGGCATTTGTGGCAGTACCGACATGTCACAAACAAAAGTATGCTAGAACAATTAGACAGAAAGATGACAATCATGAGCACAATTAAAAGATGGAAATTTGGGATATTTAAGATATATTATGAGGAATAAACATTGTTATGAAGTACTCGTACTTCAGCCGCTGCTATTTATAAAGAAACTATAAGACTTAGAGCTGCCACAGACAAATTCACGATTGCAAGAAAAATAGCTGGTTTCCAGTAACGGATTGCTACAACAAGAAGTGACACTGGAATAAAATACTACTATTATTGTATGCATTTTTATTTTCTACATCACTTTTAAGGGTTCTAATCCAATTTTTATCTGATAATATAATTTGTTAGAACGGGTCTTATTAGCTTTTCGCCATTTCTATTTCAGTTACCAAACGACTGTCGCTACTTAGTTTCCTCAATTTCAAAATTTTTATCCGTTACAGTTTTAATTAAGTTAATTTCTCGAAATAAATTTATAGGCAGATATCTCCTTTGACTGTTATAATTTTTTTACAAAAAGTAGCAAGCTTAAGTAGACCTTTCATATTTGTTTGTGTGTTAGTTTGTTATGGACAAGATCTAGCTATGCGAAGTACCAGATAACTTAGACACCGACTGCTGTGGTCATATGGTCAAAGTTCTACATAGAACTTTGCCAAGACTACAACCCTAGTAAGGGATCTTTTACATGCTAGACATCGTAGTAACATGGGACCCACAGCTGTACATCACTTCCAAATGATGGTATTGTGTAGAGGTTCTCATTCGCATTTTAACATTTTTAAAACCTCACCAGGACCAGGAATTGAACTCTCGATCCTTACGTCAGTAGCTAGAATGCTTAACCATTGAGCTGTCTAGCCCGGCTTTCATATTTAAATTCAGCAAATTTATATAATACTAATAACAATTGTTTCAACAAACAGTTGCATATTGATGACAGCGGCGCATTATAATGGTACGTGGCACCATCATTTCGTGTATCATATAAAAAGTGGGTAGTTTTATACTTGCAAACAAAATTTGAGCTTTTATAATAGCTACGTAAGGAATATAGCCGTAATAAGCCTAAATTTGGACTAAAGTGGTTTTGAAGACTTCCAATATTTAGTCATACTTAATAATATAAGAAATATTCATTTAGTGGATTAAATTAAAAGGTTACCTGCAAACATGTAGCATAAGAAAATATCAAGAGGGATCCTTTCGCAAGCAACATGTTTGAAGGCTCACCTTGCAAATTTAGCGACTAAATTAATAGTTTGAATGGTATTCGGGTGATTAACGTATAAAACTAATCATCTTCATTGCTGCCAACATCAATTTAATTTATTAATGTCAAACAACAGCTGAATAAACACATCTGATTCCTATGGGTCTAAATTTAAATTGTCATTGCTAGTGATCGGTCGTATGTATTACTCGATGATAATTTTTAGTTGTTTTTTAAAGCGGTACACATTAAATAATGTTTATTGTTTCTTCGAATTAGTAAATTACCCTATATGTATAAAAGTTTTAATTAGCGGTAATAATTCTTATCAGTAAGATCATAATCGCTGAAAATATAGTTGGTTTTTTTGTTCATAGGTCGCAACTGTTAAGCAATCGATTTTCTAAACAAAAGCGGAAGAGCTTCAATATTACTTACACTGGCTAGTTGGCTTTAGATTTATTCCCCTTTGATTACTATGGAGTTTTCTGGAAGCTCGAATCTCATTTAGACTTGATAAATCGTCAAGTAAGAGACCAGACAGCAAAACAATAGACGAAGAAGGAATATTTAGACAGAGGAAGGATAGACAGCCAGATAGATGCACTAAGTTGATCATGATAAACACATTCATGTTCATTGATTTATAGTCGTAGGAAAGCAAAAGCCTGACGACTGGAATGGATGGACAGACAAAAGAACAGCGAATTGACAGGGCCTCACGTTTGCAACAAACTGAAACTGAGTTAATCGATTTAATATTGAAATCGTTTTCAAAGCGATTTAGAAATTAAATTCTAAGAAAATAAAAAGATTTCTGGGAGTTCTTCTTCGTAGTTATTATAAAGAAACTCATTCAATATTGAAGTTTCTATGAGTATTGTTAATCTCGTTAATCGCCATTAGTATAGTTGTGTCATCTGTACAGATTAAAAATTGGAAGAAATTATTTTTTAGGGTAGCAATACTTCAGTATGACTCGACTACAAGTTATTCGGGATTGCTTTGATTATTGTCTGTTTTTTATTAATATCAAAAGCGGTATACTTTTTAGGTAATAAGCCGGCTCTGACGAATTATTCATTCTGCAAAGTTCATAAGTTCATAAAGGAATTTCAGGAGAAGGAATTCCTTATTTGAAATTACAAAAATTACATTTGTTTACATCTTTTCACAACCAAGATTTATACATATCTGACAAATTTTTAGTTAATAGAACCAGAAATCGCTAGAGAAAAGCCTAAAATAGAGTTATTGACTGCGTCCATAACTCACTAGAACTTCTATCAATACATCAATTACTCGGAGAAGTCGGCTTTCAATGCAATCGTTCAACTTAGACGTAATACACGAACTAAGAACTACTAATTCCAGTAAAGACCGTAAATTAATATGAGGGTTATCAAGCAATGATATTGCATACACGGGTAAAGTTATTTTGATTTTTCTAGGACTACTATTAAACTACTACTAGAAACTTGATTATTTCGAAATGTTCTAAATTTGTTGTTACTTATAATTTTTGGTTCTTTAGATGGAATCTACAGACAAAAATCATCAAAACGCTTCCGCTTGTTCTAGAAGTAAATATTTGAAGAATTAAAAAATTGAGCTCTGTATCATAAGTAGCTGCCTAAAATTCAGTCACATCAAGCATGCTGATTAGTGAGCGAATAGATTTCAATTGTTTTATTTATCTATATACCTATTATTCTACTATAGTTTTTAATTATTAAAGTAATAGCTATTAACATATCTAGGAATGTTATGAGTATCATAACTGCCGCAGATGTTTTGAAATCCGAGCTCGTAGAGCGAGGATTTTAAAACTTCTAAGGCAGTTATGATTCATAACATCCGTGATTTGTTCAATAGTTTATCGGTTGCTATATGGTTATGGTTGCCATGTAGTGTAATATTCTTTAACCCTACAGATAAGTTATGACCTAGTTACCAGCCTACTTTTGTATATGTAAACAAAGGCTTAATATCCTGAAACCGATAAAAAGATTAATGTAAGTGAACAAATCTGAAGAGAAAACACATGATAAAAATTGGGTTGTAAAGCACTTTGTAGAGGAAAGATTCTGTTGAAGAACAACATATTTCATTATTTCAATGCTTTAACAATGTCGAAGCTGAAAGCAAGAAAAAAACTGGAAGGACACTAATTTTAAATAAAGATAAATTGATCTTAGTAAAAATGACCCTGAAAATAAATATGTTATAAGCACTCGAAAATTGGCAAGGGAATTATGAGTTTTAAAGTACACAATCTACCGAAATTTAAAAAATGTAGTTAGATATAGGAAAAATATAAAACCCAAATACACTGATAAACAGTTCACAGGAGTACCTGGAAAATGTCGATTACTGCGACAGTAATGGATTGTTCTGAAAGTTAAGAAATGGAAAAAAATCACTTGTGACGTGTTGAACATAAGTTTTTATCGCATTTCATTTGGAAATGTACTACCTACATTTCTTCATTCAAAATCGATAATAAATGTGGTACTTTTATCGTTAGCAACACTTTTATTCCTAGCAACGCCGATTCGTTTTACATTTGGCAATACTGAAGTGTGATGTTGGTGACACTGTAAGTCTATGTCAAATTCGATGTTAGTAGGTTAGGTTTTGCGTCAGTTTTGACATAGATTGACACAAAACCTATCCTGCTAACCTCGAATTTGACATAGACTTACAGTGTCACCAACAACACACTTCAGTACTGCCAAACGCATAACATCAACTGGAGCTGCTTATTGCGCTTTAGTTCATAGGAATGAGTTATGCTCATCTTGGTTATGTTAGTTAATGACAGTTAGTGTCACTTGTACGTAAAAATTTAATATTTTACATTCCTTTTGAAATGCGATAAAATAGTATACTCAACACGTTAGAAAATCGGTTTTTCTGAACTCGTATGGCCGGTTAAGTACTCGCTAACGCTCGTACTCAAACACGCCATACTTGTTCAGAAAAACATCAATTTTCTCAACTTGTAGAGTAATATACTATTGCAATACCGTTGCAAAATCCAACCAAAATGATTTGTTGACGTTTGATTTAGCTGATGTCTAGATTATTAATTCTAATTTACTGTAATTTAGAAGTTGTGAAATATCCGTTACTATAGAAAAGGCAAGGAGCCAGTTTATGCACTTCATCAACAAGTCATGATGTCACATATTTATTCCGTTTACGCTAGGTTTAAAAACGACTTAAATAAATCACAATGGTATGCAACCCACCAAACAGTATTCAACCGACTAACCAGTATGCAACCCAACAAACAGTATTCACCCATCAAACAGTAAAATTTATAAATTGCAATTATTATTGTGCATCAGATTACAACGTGATTATTATTTATTTAAATTGATCTAATTTATGAATTGATTAAAATAACTTAAAACGAACATTGACAAAACAGTAAAAATGTAAATTTATTTCAATACACTTGAAACTCAGCAAACTAATTATCTACAATATAATATAATAATTAATCGCTATCACAAGTGTCATCAGATTCTTCGTCGTTGACTTCTATTATTATTGGGGCAATGTCTTCTACAAAAACCCACTTCCCTGTCCCACCACTTCTGTATAATGCCCTCTGCATGTGTAACGCAATTTGACCACGTTTCAGCTGTTACTTTACTTAACGCTTCTTGCCACATATTTAGGGTATTTTCTACGCCGTACCCATGTTCACCTATATGTTTATTATAATAGGTTTTGGCAATCCCCCACACATTTTCTATGGGGTTGAAAATGCAATGGTAGGGAGGAAGTCTGAGCACAGTATGTCCATACTGTTCCGCAAGGTTGTCTGCGACATACGTTTTTGGAGGTTTGTGCCTGAAAAAAATTTGTTAGTACTTGAGCACACAGAATTCACTTAATATACTTACTGTGCAACCAACTGCAATAATTCCATTTTTAACACATTCCCCTCAATATTCACTGACCGGCTTGTTAACCAATCAATAATGTCTTGTTTTTCCAACTAGCATTGGGTGTTTTATCGGCCAATGTGCTATGATAACTTGCGTTATCCATAACAATAAGTGAGGGCTCCTCCAAATTTTTCAAAAGCTGATCTTCAAACCATTTTAAAAAAACTTCCTGATTCATTTCCCCGTGGTAATCCGGGTTTTTTGTGCTCGATGTAAAAATCAATGAAGCACCAGGAATAAATCCATCTCTGTTGCCAGCATGAAGAACGATATATCTAAGAAAATAGATAAATAATATTATTTAAATACTGTTAAACTTACAATGCTAATCTTTTTCCATCTGATTTTATTTTTTTAACGCTGTTTTTACTATCATCTTGCCATGATCTAGAAACAGTGCCATTTTCAAAAATCCACGTTTCGTCTAAATATACAAATTGTGAAGGTTTTTCCTGGTACAGATTTTTAATGTATTTTCTTAGAAACTCCACTCTGCGGAAAGCAATGTGATCCAACTCCATGAGCCCTCTGCGTGGATCATCCTTTTTCCAGCGGAATCCTATATCTTTCAGGACCTTTCCTAACGAAGATATTCCTCCCTTGAAAACATCTCTTTCCTTCAAAACT
This sequence comes from Agriotes lineatus, assembly GCA_940337035.1. Taxonomy (NCBI): domain Eukaryota; kingdom Metazoa; phylum Arthropoda; class Insecta; order Coleoptera; family Elateridae; genus Agriotes; species Agriotes lineatus. The sequence continues at coordinate 8,792 of CALNHX010006162.1, forward strand.
CGCAATAGAGATGCCCGAGTAATATGTTGTTCTAACAAAAAATTATTCTTACTTGTAATGTTCAGCAAAAGAGAGTAAATGATTCACTTACTGTTTTGGTACATTTCATAAACCACATTTCTTATGGCTACTTGGTCGAAATCGTCAACGTCCACTACGGGCTTGGTTCTAGGCTTTTTCCGCTTCGGGCTTTTGATAAGTTCATTTGCCTTTATTGTCTGTGCAACCGAACTAACGGTTGGTAGACATAATTTGCAAGGCATTTGCAACTCTCTATAATAAATAAAACACTATAATGTAATAATACAATAATTATACGTTGTTTAACAAACCTCTTGTACAGCAGCTAAAGGGATCAAGGGACCTCCATTGTCGCGTTCTCGCTCAAAATAGCTTAGTAGGGAGGCTATAAGCTGTTTTGACTGCTTATATAGGGCTTTCGGCATTATTTCCACCGCACAAAACACGTAAACGCAATAACGAACTTTGAAAAAGCGCAACTAACAATCCACGTACGATCTCAATTAGTTAGGTTAGAAACACAAAACAATAACTAAATACTATAGGCCATTCAGTAAACACAAAAACATATAAATTTTTTTGAAGTTGGCATATACATAAAATTTGTCTGCTAGGGATTCTGTATTTTGTTTTGCAAAGGTTTCCATACCTGCATAAAGGTGATTTTGAATTTAAAAATGACAATTAATAAATATCATTAATTCAGTGTCAAAGTACATACTATTCTGGAAATTCTTGCCTGAACTTTTATAAAATGTAATAAAAATACTTATTAATAAATGCTACATCAATAGTATTCAACACAGTATTTGTTTAACATTCTTAAAAGTAGTTATGACAGATGCTAATTAAATGTCACACTCTTAACCTATTTGTTTTAGTAACTTTTTGTAAGTACATTCCTAGACAAAAGATGCATTTTGGAACTACACTCATGAAATTTTAGAAATCAAAGGCCACTTTGTGTTTTTATGTTTAGTGAACAGACTATATGTAAACCAAATACGATGTCACACCAACTTAAGAGCGCAAAATTTGGCAATAAAAATCAATTTGTTCGTTATAAATCGATAAAACTTCAAAATAGTAACAGATTCATTAAATATATGGTTTTATTTTTAAAGTTGATACAAAAGTAATTCTTTTCGACGAATTATTTATAAAAACTAAATCTTATTTTTATTTATTTGGGGTTAGCGTTGAATGACCCTGCAAAAGTGCATTGATGACGTGCATAAACTGGCTCGTTGCCTTTCCTTTTTTTTTATAACAATATAACAATAGACATGAATACTATCCAAGACATAAAACTGGTACAGTTACTATGTTCTGCTGTAATGGTGTTTCTAACTTAATTTTCAAATTGATTAGACGTTGCTAGAAGTCACAGTTGATATAATAAGTGTAATTATTTAGAGCCTTATGAAATCATGCTAAAACCTCTATCCAGAGTTGTCCCAGATTTTTCTTGTCTTGATAGCACTTTTCCTCACTAATGAAGAAAGTAACTTTTCCCAATTAATTTATAAAATGTCAACACTTTGACATGCCATATTTATTGCAAGAAGTGGTCTCTTACTAATGACAAAATGTGACAGTATTTTATAACTAGTTATAAAAAGTGGCATTTGCTTAAAACGTCAGGAAAATAAACTTATTTATTTGAAACGTTCATCGTATCGTTTTTAAATGTAGCATCACGCACCACTTTTGGATGTTTTTACACGCTAATTTATACAGTTCCTTGGATTTACTCGGCAACAAAATTGAAATAACTGCTATTGCAGCACCTTTGAAATCGGAGGGCACAGAATATTATGATTCACACAGTTTTTTGACGTTAATAAATACAAAAATTACAGTAAACATTCATTAAATGAAAGCAAACCAGTTCTTATTTACAAACTTGTAAATAGCAACGCCTAATTATCCATAACAAGGCAACAGATTAGGTACTTATACTATGATTATTATTTTAAACTAGCGTTCTGCACTCAAATTTGGCGCGAAATAATTCAGTTAATGCAATTTGTACAAGAGTGATCCATTTTGTGTGTCGAGTTAATTTTGAAGTTAGCTATCAACAGAAAAATTCACATAAAAAAGTCAAACAAGCAAGCAATGACAATTATTATGTCGGATTCTATCCATATGAACAAGGGGTGGGGCAATTTTTTGTTATTTGCCTTTTACATTTGAATTGGAAGACATCTTGTATGAAACATGTAAAATGTGTCTTGTTATTAATACGTCTAAAGATAAAAACACTACTTTATAACTCTAGGGCTACAGTCACAAATAGCTATGTTTTCACTAGTGAAGAAAGGAAGTATTTTTCACAACTAAATGACTTGGAAAGTTCGAAAATATTTGTATGGTATTGAAAAACAAATATCCAACACTTTCTAGTAATGAAATTCGATGCCCACTGAAGATGCTACATTTTGTTAGTCATATTTTGTTCATTTCGAGTTACTTAAACAGTGTTGAAGTTTAAAAATGTGGCATAGGTGCTTCTTGCACCCTTCCCTGGACTCTTATTAATGTAAATTTAATAGTAGAATCTTTACTTTGAATTTAAAACCGTTGGATAAATGATAAACGCAATAAATGGAAATATTTAAATAAAATGATTATTGTTTTTTAAATAAAAGTTAATACATTCGGAATTGTTTAAATGAATACTGCCAAGCTCAAACTGCTACAAATATATTGTTTTATTTTTGTTTAATATGTCGGATGTTCCTGCGCCAATATTTCCGAAACTTGTTTGTTTAGACCTTCTATCTAACGTTATTGAGACAGACGTTTTTTTGAGTTGTTTCTTTTCAAAATGTTCCTGGAAGCATCCAATTTTCTGGGTAATGATGTCATCAATAGTTAACTAGGTCGACTTTTTATAACGTCAGGAGCTAGAAATCTCCATCGACAGCGCAATCTATAGAATTAATATTTATCATCAGGCGCTTCAACAAAAAATCGTTCATTTTTTTCTCATTTGAAGATATTTGTCCTTTTTAGAGTAAGATTCATAAATCTGTAATAATGTAGTGTATGTATCTTCAATTTATTGAGTAGTATGTTCATGTTTTAAAATACTTTTAGTGTTGCCTTTAGTATTGCATATGTCTATCATAATCAGGGAGCCTAGTTTTTTCAATACTTAACTATAAGCAAGTAGAACATCTTTGAGCAATCCATACTTCTAGTTATCTAGTTTTGCGCCAATTGTCAAGTTCGGAAAATTATTTTTCGTACTTTAGCTTTCATTTAGCAGGTAATAAAGCGAATGTCGCAGCTTTTAATTCATTCATAATGTAATCAGGTATAGGCACATCCATTTTTTCGTCAACAAAGCACAATTTTAATACACAGTTTGAAAAAATTATTATTACTCACTATACTAAAATGTTAACCTTCAACTTTGAGGCGCTGGATAAAATGTTATAGAGCACACATGAGTCTGGAGTTTACGCCGCTCGGCCATTACACGGCCTCGTTGCCAAACATTTTTTTGCGTGGGTAAATTCCAAAAACTGTATATTAAACGTTTTCTATCGCTTCTACTGGTGCTGACTGTGAGTAAATAAAACTAAACTTTATTAAAAATTACATTTAGACTAATTACGCATAAGGTAGATATTTTCATGTTTCCAAAGTTTCGTTCATCCCAGAACTCTACATTTGCAAAAAGCGAAATATTATCAGAAAATTATTTAAGGTAAAATAGTAGTACATGGGAATGCACTCATTTTGTTATCATTTAACTAAGGTTTCATGTTTATCAGTTTCAATTAGTACGTAGGATTTAAGTATTCGGTCGTACTGGTTTTATAATCAATGCAAAAGATTTAAGTTTTATATACCGAAATGGTGGTCAGCGTTTCTAAAAATCGAAGCTCGTGTAACAAAAGTCATGAATTACTTATGCTTCTGTTCCAAATTCATCGTCAGCTTGTGGCCTTTGCAATTGAGAAAACCTCATGAAAGTAGAACAGTTTAGCGTTGCGTCGCTGCTGTAGTTGGAAAAGTATTTACGCATTCATTGCGTTCGTCGATAACGAATAGATGGGAAAGGTACCCCTGGAATTCTCCTTTATAAAGCTGAAATAATCAGAATTTCCACTACTTTACCACACTTTGCAATGTTTTCCCATTTTTATCAAGCGCAATTGATAACCCTTATTAAACTATTGAAATAAAGTACTAACAGATTTTTTTAGTTGAACGAAGTTAGGGTTTACGACGAAGTGTAGTATTGACGATTTAACGTCCTTTTATTATACTTTATAATTTTATTGCCAGCGATCCCTTGTTACCATTTGCTACTCTTATCTATGGTTTACAGCACTCTACAAATCAGTGTGTTCATATCCTAAAATCCAAGTTTTATAGTCAAAGGATCAAGGGTTAGCAAAACCACTATATTGATTGAAAGATTATACATATGTGTATAATTTATACAAGGCCAATAAGAGGCAAGAATTTTGACACGGTGATTCAAAATTGTAAACAATTACTACTAGTGGAATATAACATTTTAGAAGCGTTGCGATGTAAAAAATACGACAGTAACACCTTGTATGATTCACCCTAAACATGGATACATCATTCCATCAATTTCGGCAATCTACCCTTATCAAGATTATATAGATTTGATGGTGTACAAACTCAATAGTAACATAATGGTTATTATAACAGGTGATCAACAAAATTTCACGTCTAGAGTGCTGTGGTTCCAATTACTAGCACAACCAAAACATTGTAAATAATATTTCAAATGATCTCTTAGATTTACTCTGAGTTGCCTGCTGCTGGTGGTTGAGCTTTTATAGGTAAGTTTTTGTAAAATACGTGGCCAAATACTCAATAAAAGTTGAAATTTAAGCCCATGGTCCTTCTATTAGAATTTAAAACCTTTTTACGAATGTCTCCACTTGTAGCAAGGGAATTTCGACCGCTGTGATCATTGCAAAAATAGCTTCTTACGCGAGTAAAATGTAAGACGAAAAGTTTGTAGATTCCACAAGATCGTATAGAAACCGCCGACAAAACTTTATTTTACTTGAAAAGGCACCTGGAAAAACAGCCTATACTCTCAGAACATTGTGCAGATGAACAGATGTAATTGCTGCTCCTTTAACATTCTCCACACAATCGATTGCGGCTGGTAGTGAATTAATGCTAACTAGCTAGTACTTGAATTTCATCAATTTAGTGTGCTTCTGCTTCATAAATTCTGGCAGTGTGTGGACGATTAGCATTTACTTCAATCAGCTAGCTTAAAGGGTTTTATTGTTACATTAAAATATGGTTTTCCAAATTTAACAGTACTCGTAATTTCTACATTTTCATTTTAAATTGTAATGAAATTAAGATTTTTTTACGAAAGGGGCGTTTTAAGCCATAAGGGGTTCACAAAATTTATCTGTATATTGGTGAATGAGTAGATTAAACTCATTTTGCCCATTTTTTTAATTTCTGAAATAAGTTTTCCAAGGTATGGTAATTATTTCAGAGAATAGGACGATTTTGCGGTTCATTTGCTTCAGAAAACTTTTGATATAACTTTAAAGCATAGTCTAGCAGTTATCATCATGCCTCTAAGTTCAAAAGTTACTTTATTTCGCTTATAAAGCTTACTATATTTTGTCTGACTTTAATACCGATTTGAGAGCGCTTTGTGTCAAAATCGCATTTTAATTTCTCAAAATTAAAAATCACTAAATGCCGAAGCTTAGGCGGTGTTGAGGCACTATAAAAGTACAAAAGAGACGTTTACTTTTACACATTTTTATTTAATTTTACCGTAAATATAGTGAGAATCGTTGTATTAGGAGCTCCACTTTTGGATTTTACTGCTATTTTCTGATTCATTACTATTACTTGCTAAGTTACAGAATATTTATTTTCATAATTTACGGGTTTGTAACATAATTTGCAAAACCCCTCACTAGTAAAAACACATCACCACAGAATTCTTTAATTAATTTTTGTAGTTTTTCGTTACCGATGCGCATACTTACGGCATTTTTAAATGTGCAAGAGTTACGAAATATACGAGAACTGATATCATGATCTCAGTTCAAAACCAAACTGGAATTAAACTCCAAGGGTAAAAGCGCCTTGCAAATTATTGGTTTTTCCAAGTGTTCTGAATAATTATCACAGTGAATAATTTGATCCCTATAATGAATGTTTAGTTACTTCCCTAGAGGTAGGTGATGTAACCTTCAAGGGTGTGTTCAGCTCTTGTTAAGCTTTTACTACAATACATAGATAGACATTTCTTGCATTTATAGAAAAAACCCATCGAAATAAATGCTTTCAGATGGTCTTGCTCCAGGTTTAAGATATACCTCTTAAAAAACAAACATGCGTTTATACCTAAATTGGCATTTATGTAGAAAATTCACTAAAATAAGCATTTTCAGGCTTATTATGCGTTTTACCTCAACTCCGTCAAAAACCACAAACAAAAATTTAAAGATATTTTAAACAATATTGAAGAATTAATATAATTTTAATGTTTCAAGGTTATTTTTACAATGGCATTGATACAATCATATATGTAATACTTACTATGGATACAATTGACCCCTTCTATTTTAAATACCTCATGCTAAAACTTAAAGAAAAAATAAGAAAAATCACTGGACAAGTAGTAATAAAAGAGAAGTCGATATTGCCGTTTGCTTCAGCTAGATAAGTAAATAATATTAATGAAAAAAATCTAGAAATATTTTGAAAAAGTGACATGTTTCTTATTAACACGATGAAAAACATACTGGGTGAAGATTTTTAAGACCGAAAATAGGAAGAGAAACCTATTGCTTGCTGCAGCAGTTCTTATAAAAATTCCATGTCATTTCAGTATTATTGTATGACCGTATTCTTTGAAAAAATCGTCAATTATAGATGATTTGTTTTATAAAATCCCAAAAACCATTACATCTTCCATTTTGCTCTTAGTAAAACAAAATGTGTAAATTTTGTCCATCTACATCGAATGGCCATTCTGACTCGATTTTTAAATATGTACACTTTAATGCTTTTATGATTTCGCTTTCTTCTAACAGATTGAAATCGCATCCTATTTTCCTTGGCATTTAATTTCGAGTTGGTTACTGTTAAGATGCGAACCGCAAACCGATTTGGTATATCCACGTTTCGCAAAGTAATACGAATGTTGTTTTTTCTCTAAAATACTTAAAATAACTTTTTAAATAGTGGTTTTCATGCTCCAACATTTTTCTGTCTCCAAAATTAGTGATGCCGCCGAGACGAGAAAATTTCTAATCTCATCTTGTCTAGACTCGAAATTAGAGATCGAAATTGACATTTTTCTATCTGGAATAATCCTTAATAAGTCTTTGAGAAATTTAATAAGCAACAACTGCTCAATTCTCATAAATTCAACATTCAATTTGTTCTCTGAATGTCATTTTTTGGCAGTGGTCTATTATGATATGTTTTTCGGACTTTTTCCACTGTCTAGAGTGTAAATCACACAACGTTTCGTGAGTTTTGATCTACTCCGTCCTCAGGTGTTCCTGGTTAGTCCCGGGTTCAAACCCCGGGGGAACCACAAATTTACGTTGAAAAACGTACAATATCAGTCCTTCTCAGGACTAACCAGGAACACGTGAAGACAGGAGTAGATCAAAACTCCCGAAACGTTGTGTGATTTACATGCTAGACAGTGGAAAATGTCCAAAAAACATATCTCAACATTCAATATTCACACGATGTTGCATCCCCAAACGTGAACGAATGACTGTGTACATGCGTTAGCAAGTGCGCCAGACTATTTGTTTATGCCCTTTCAAGTGTAATTCGACATAAATATCATCAGGAGAGTCCCAAAATCTTAAAGCTCAAGCACGCGATTATTTTAGAATTATGCTGAGATTGCATAACCTTAAAATAACTGCAGCCTCAATTTGGCACCCACAGCATATATTTAAAATTCGGGAATCGAGATTCTCGAGTTCTAGATCGAGAAGTTTCTAGTTTGAGATCGAGAATCAACTTTCGAGATTGTTCAAGATCGAGATCGTCTCGTCCCGTCTCGCAGCAACATTATCCAAAAGTGAAAAGTTAATATTTGCTATTATTATTCTCGAATTTCACAGTGTAAACCTTTTGTAAACGTGTAATCCAAAATTTTGAGAGTTTTACCGCGTTTGTCCCCCATGTTTACCCTAACATTTTCTTGATTGATCTCAGGAATTAGTAATTATATACTTTAGAAAAAATAAACAATTTTACATATTTATAGCAGTATAACACCCTATTTAATCTACCAGTTATTTTAATTTGATCGAAATCGAAACTGTCTCGTTTATAATAGTCAAAGGTTTTTGTATTTGTTTACCAAAACGAGGATGGTTTGCAAAGGTTTACAAGGCACCAATACATAAAACTATTACAAAGATCCTATTGGGTGTACAGGGTGCAAAGTACACAAAACCTATTCTTGCTGAATGTTGATCTAAAACGATGCCGCGTCTAAGCTGAAATTTGAGACTAAAATTCTGTAAAAGGCTTTATTCAGAACTTCCTTAGCAAGTGGTCGTAGACAATTTTAAAAATCACAGGAAAATAGAGGTAAAATATCTTCACGTTCGTAATAATACTGAAACAGTAAAAGTAAACACTTGATAATGCAAATTACTTACATTTTTAAATAAACAAATCTTCAGCGTCTGCAAACGCGATTTCAATGACCGGCGGCAGGTCGCAAATAATGCGGCCGTTGTTGCCGCTGCCACCGGGTAGGTGAGATGCGGTTGCCTTAAATACAATGCGCTTATGGTTGACCCTTGTTTTATTTTTTAGAACATTTACCCTGTATCTGTGTGTTCCCATTTTCGTCAAAAGTAAAGCCTGGAATATGTGGAAATTATCACTTTTATTTATTTCTCAGTTAAAGCAAAAATAAACGTTTTATTTTTTAAAATGCCCACGCTGTATATGTTGGGTTCATTATACACTCTTTTTCGTCTAGGTAAAAACCTGAGGTACGAGAAAAATATTACTTTAATTTAAGTAATTGGTTTGGAGTTATTCTTTGAATATCTCATTCTTAACAGCGGTCTACTATGAGATGTGAAACGTCGTGTAACAAACACCCAAGACAGTGCAAAAACTCCGATCAAACATCTTATAATAGGTTTTGAGTTAAAGCAAAAATATTGGCAGCGGACAAGTTTTAACAACTTTAAATACTAAATTAGCAAGTAGCTACAATTTCCTAGTTAAAAATGTACAGAATGGCGTCGTTGTATTAATACTATCGATATCTCGTTAATGCTAACGTTTAGCATCCATATTTGGAAACATGGCTTGGCAAATAAATACCCTATATAATATTCTTGTATATGTTTGGGAATCGTTGGGTCTAGAACAATTTTGGTGGTATGGGCAAAATGCATAAATTGCATGCAGTTAAACTAGAAAAAGATAAAGATAAGGCATGAGCAGCAAGTGTACCATAGTTCGTACATGATATATGAAAAATCTTCATTGCTTGATAAAAACGGTTCTACGTGTTTATTACAATTATACAGTGAAAATTCATGAACTGCGAACACGAGTAAATCAAGGCGAATTTACGATTGCCTAAAAAGATGCCTAGACCGATGGACAGTCGATCTAAGGTATTCTGATATTAATCCATGGGTCGTCTGCGTTGATTGTTTAAGTAATTGTTCAACGCAGACGAGGCATCCACGCCTAGTTTAATATCTTTTAATTAATTATTATTATCACAGATAGAATATATGAGGTACTGTGTTATTTTGTGATTAATTCAGGTGATAAATTAAGAGTTGAAAAAACCGGATTTTTAGCGATTAACACTAAAGTAAAAGAAGGTAGTTCATAAAGTAAAACGCATTCTGAAGAAAGAAATAATTTCTTTCGAACCAACTAACTCATAGTAAAAAAAGATGTAAACAAAAATAAAACACTTTTTATTTCAAACAACAAAATTCAAGAAGTTTAAATTAGTTCGTGTTCAATGAGCCCGGCTTCTTGCGCTAAACAATATCCTAAGCGATCATAGAAACTTCTCCGCACATTAGTCAACGTATTAGTGTTAGTACCCTGAACTACCCCTTTAATTTTTAAACGTAGTTCTTCAAATCGTTAGTTGTAGTGAAAACGACTTTCCAGAGGATGTTTTCGGCATTTCTGTCACAGTTTCACAAAATTCTATACATCTGAAATGGCCATCGGAAAGAATATCGCAACTAAATCTACTAGTAGTGCAATTTATTTAAATGAATAACCTGGATAGTCATTAGCGGTAATACAAACCTCTTTTAAATTCATGTCTTCCTTGGGAACATTAGGCCTTTCATGCTTTTGGGGAGAAACACATCCAAAGTTTCCAAAATTTGAAGTAACTCCATGTAACGTGGAGAACGATGAAGAAGGGCCTATTTCCAAATGTTGTGAAATAATTTTGAATTTCCCGGACCGTTGGACCCTGATAATACCATTTTACAATTTGCACTGTTCCGTTGCTTCGTAGTTATCGATTTTAAGATAGAAATGACAGCAGATATTATCTACTGACAAAATACGCGAACTGTGAACGTCAAATTCTCGGCATTTGTAAATTCGACATATCTTCTGCCGTATTCGTAGTAAAGAAAATCTCTCTGTACATATAAGGTGTGTGTGTTTTATGTATTATAAACTCTAATTGAAGAGAGTGATGATTTTATAATGTTATGTTAAAAACAGATCGCTACATCTCTATCTGTAAGAGTACAGTTGCTACAGAGAAAAGGTTTTGCAAGTCAAGAAATTGTTCAATCATCATCATCATATCAGCCCACATCCGTCCACTGCAGGACATAGGCCTCCCTCAAACTGTTCCATCTCTCCCTATCTTGCGCTCTTCTGATCCAATCCTCGCCAATGAAGCGTCGTATGTCGTCGATCCATCTCGTCGGTGGTCGTCCCCGCAATCTTTTACTGGTCCTTGGTCTCCACTGTATGACTTTTTTAGTCCATTTTTCATCGTTCATTCGCTCAATGTGTCCCGCCCAATTCCACTTCATCGATATTATTGTGTGTATGATGTCATTTACCTTTGTCTGTTCCCTAATCCACTTATTTTCTTTTCTATCTCTCAAGGTTATTCCTAACATTACACGTTCCATTTTCCTTTGTGCCACTCTTAACTTTGTAATTGATTGTTTGGTTAGGGTCATTGTTTCGGCTCCATAAGTGAAAACTGGCAGGACGGATTGATCGAAAACTTTCTTCTTTAGTGAGTTTGGTAGTTTGCTTCTGAATGTAGTATTGAGCTTACCAAAGGCAACCCATGCTTGGGTAATCCTTCTTGGTATTTCCAAAGTTTGGTTTTCTTTTCCTAGTTCAATAAATAAGAATAATTTAAAGTTATGTTTAAGAACATTTGAACCTAACAAACTTTTTTGTTTCTTGATTATGTATCTGTAACGTATAATTGCTATAAAAGTAAGTCTTAAGAAATACTTTTTTATGGTTTCATTTTTATTAACTACTAACAAGATGCTCTTTCTTCGTACGGACTACAAATGTTTGTTTAAAAGTTCTATGACATTTTAAAATTTGGGACAAAACATTTAAAAAGGCACATGTATCCTTTATCTTTTTTAACTAAGCGGTGCGATTTTATTTTGTTAAAATTCCGTTGTTTTTAGTCCATGAAATGCAGGGTTGATTTTAACCAATTATTTTCCTTTTGTTGATATGTAGATGAAAATGCTATTGTTAAAGTCCTCTGTCTGTACTTTTTCCCTTTGGGTTTGTATAATATTGTTTCTAAGAAGTGGAACGTCTATAGTTTTATTGCTTTATTGATATGTTATTATAATACGTTTGTTTCCTTTTGGATCTTAAAAATCATAAAATTATAGCACCTTTGGGTGAGTGTTTTTTTAAATATTCCTCTTCTCTTCATTTCCTCTTATCTTATGGTGTATCTTCCACCTTGATTTTGAGGTTATTGTATATTAATTTTATAATGTAAAGACCTAGAGACCAATTACTTTGGTGTTATTATACCCCAGTTCCATTTCTTTCTTTAAATTTTTTAAATTAATAATCTGGGAAATTTTTCAGAATCCCTAATTTTATTGGGTAAACTTGTTAGTATTAGGCTAAATCTTTAGTTATAAATACAATTTTTGTGTTCAATAAGTTTACTTACAACTATTAGTAAAGTAAATCAAAATATCAAAATTAGCTGAAAAATTTCTTCTATTGAAAAATAAGACAAGTAATGTCGTGTTTTTCAAGCTAAACTATAGTTTTAGTGTAGCAATGATATAAAATAAAAAATATAAGTATTTATTAAAAATTCTATTCATTATAGAGGAAACCCGTTTCCACCACTTGGGGGTAATATTTCAGAAATCCTATTTCATTCTAAGAGATATTGAGAAATTCGTTAAAACACAGTTTACCCCTTTTCACCACTTAGGGTTGGAATTTCGAAAAGTTCTTTCATCCCGTTTTATCTTGAAATGAAACCAGAGCGGAAAGAAAATTTTAAGCCCCTAACTCTTTTCAGTTTTTTCTTTTTATTGCTTTAAGGATGAAATTAAAAAATCTAAACCCTCTTTCTAAAGGTTTGAAAAATCCCTTAAATCACTTTTAAATATTTTAAAATACATCTATATCCCAAAATATAATGTTCTAACTCAATAAACATACGAGATACGAAGGGTTCTTTAATTCACCCCGTATCCAGATTTGCACTTTTAGGGGTTGATTAGGGCAAAATCCTGAAATACGTTTCTAGGCATTTGCATTGGCAATCGTTGTAAGTAAACACCAAGTCTATATCTCATCGGACCTAAGCGACATTTAGGAATTCGTGAAAACACATTTTACCTCTTTTCATCCCCTTAGGGGTGGAATTTCAAAAAATCTCTTCTTAGCACTACATTACGTAAAAAAGTGAACGTTTCGCCCAAATTTAAAGTTCCTAATACCAGTGGTTACGGGCTCTGTGTCGATTAGTCAGGGTTGTGACTTTCGATTATTGTAAGTATACAGTGTGATTCTGAACCGGTACGAATACACTTGGGGATTTATTCCTCATGTCAAATAATGACTAATAGGCAAAAATTATTGTAATAAAAGATTTTCAGTTTTATTGTATCTTCGTTTCAGGTAAACTACCCTTTTTGTTTATAATATGGAAAAAAATTACTAAGAAAAGTTGTTCATAATAAAAAATTATGGCCCTTTACAAAATTTCAGGAAGTTCTACCTACTTAGATGACGGTTTGATCTAAGTAGGTAGAACTTCCTGAAATTTTGTATAGGGCCATAATTTTTCATTATGCACAACTTTTCTTAATAAAATTTTACCGTATTATAAACAAAAAGGGTAGTTTATCTGAAAATAAAATACAATTTATTTGCAAATAAGTTTGGCGGATATATAGGAAACTAAAAATCTTTCATTACAATTATTTTTGCCTATTAGTCATTATTTGACATGAGGAATAAATCCCCAAGTTTATGCGTATAGGTTGAGAATCACCCTGTATAGATATAGATAACTATGAGCTAAGTATTCTTTGTTAAATCCAATAACTCCTTATTATGATGCTATAACTATGCCGATTTCAGTTAAATTATATAGTCATTACCCACGCGTGACTTTATAGATACTATAACTCACTTCGTGTCACTTTGACTTTGAATTTTCACAACTGTCAATACAAAATGTATGTTACTTTGGTATTTATTAAGTTGTTGGTTAAATTTTGTGTACCACGCATGCGTAATTAATGTTATTACAAATAATTCATTAGTGCTACGACCCTCAAATTTTCTCGAGTGGCCTATTTGTAATATAACACACTTGTACCATAAATAACTATTATTCGATACTCCATGATTTTAAAATCAATTTATTTAGATAGATATGTTAGCAACACATACATTAATAATAAAATGTTTATGCGTTATTTCCTAAATAAAAGTTTTTCTATATAAGGAAAAGGTTCTTAGATTTTCCATAATACGCCAATAGGGTTCCACCAGAAACGTAAACGCTAACGCTTCTATTTTAGAACATCCATTTGACTCAAATAACCTGCAATCAAGCATCTTAATTGTTAATTACTCCAAAATTTAATTTAGAAGACGCGTATATTCTAAGTTCAAATTTATAAACATGGAAGTCCCCGCAGCTTCATAACGTGTCTCGTTACTAATTTGTTGTATAGCAATGCACTATAGGGGAAATGCAAGCAAATTTACTGCATCTACCACCCAAAGAAGCTGAATACGTATTGAATATAGTCCCTATATACTTACATTTGGAGCAAACGCATTATCTGAAGTTACTAAAAGACGAAGCGGGTACATTGCAGCTATGCAACGAGGGTCCCAGTCTTATTAAGGAAGTAAGCTAGCTGTTGTAATCCATTGTCATTTCTTGGATGAAAAAGACTTTTTATCGTACAGTCTACGTGATAGATACAAGAGAAATAGGAGATAACGGTAGCAGTCTCCTAAAGTACTTTTTTATCAACTAGACAATTGTTAAGTGCAATTGCGGAATATCGATATTAATAACAAATGTTGACTGTTATATTGTGGTTTGATAAACATCATAAACATTTCCATAAAATTGTTAGATTCCAGAAATCCCTTCCAAAGCAGGCGCCTTGAGGGCTCGAGGGCTGCAAAAGAGGAGGAAGAAATTATAAGCGGCATAAATAATGTAAAGCTCAATTTAAAGGAAGAAGTCTTAAAGTCGCGAGCTTCATGCAGGAGTTTCTAAATCATTTAGTAGAATATCTGGGATATTACTAAAACGTAATACTTGATGCCAAAATTTTATTACCGGACAGGTAAGGGTGCAAAATTGTTAATTATTTTACACAGTTTTACGTTATTACTATTCTACTCAATTATGAAGTAATTGCTCTTATACCAGGCAATTTTACTTCTTCGCTAAAACGTAAGTATTTAAATGAAGGCGACAGAACTTTAGTGCCGGATTTAGAAGGAACTCGGGCACGGTTTAACAAATTTATAGCAAATTCAAGCTTTAACAATGTTGACGTGGATGCCAAAATGAGTTCAAATAATGAAGAAAATACACTGTTTAATTGAATTAATTAAAAGTCGTTAACGAATAAATATTAATGAAGTGTTGTATACTTACAGCATTAAAGGTAAATTACAGCTTCAAGATTTATTTCTAAATGTTTAAATATTGTTTATGTTTCAAATATTGGCATAGCTAACCTATACATTTGCATTGTTACCGATTTATTTAGTAAATTTTGAAATGACAGTTAGTACGTCTTACGAAATAAAAATTACAGAAAACGATAACTGAATTAATTTAGTATTTTCAGAGTCAATAGGGCAAATTATATTTTCTTGCATTGGGGATTATAACGAAGTGGTATTCTTAAATAAATATAGATTATTAGGCATACTACGAATTATATTTAGGAAGATAATATAATGGTTTAAAATATATACCAGAGAGAGCGTAATGCTGTTTTATTATGTGAGTACCAATGCTAATGATCAATGTTTGTTCCAAACACATTTTGTGGCTTTTTATGCTTAAAACGCACGACCTAACCTAAATATCAACTGGCATTTTAAATTAGTTCATTTGACACGTGAAACAAAACCAAGTTAGCTTGTACTAAATCGAATATCGCGAGTCGCTATATTGTCAGTATGGTAGAAGGTCCTATTAACCAATATTGTAAATTTAAGAGATGATGATTGGTTCGAAATTCAATTATATTCTCAGTAATAATGTATTAAGGGCGAATTATTTTGCCGGTAATTTTTTTTACGAAAGTTTGTTGTTTTGGCAGTGTCACGAGACAAACTAACTTGGTCAAAGTTAGTTTGTCAAAAAACAATAAATCTTGAGTAAAACATTTGGCGAGCAAAATCATGACCCCGAAATACATTTTGTGGGCTGTTTTCTACATATCGGGTCATTTTGTATCGGTACGCAATGAATATGACATTTATACTGACATACAATGACAGTTTAAATCACGTCTTTGAAATACCGTCTTGATTAAAACAACACGTTTGGCGATTGCCATTGATGCAAGAGACAAAAATAAAGCGAAAAATCCCAAGGAAAATTTTGATTTCTTGCCACTATAAAAATTGAATTTTAAAAAATCATGGCATTTGATTGGCTAATAGGAGATGCAGGAAATAGTCACCTAAATAAACTAAGGAATAAATTCAACTTTTTGATCAGTGAAAACATATACACCCCCTTAATGTAATGCTGTAGGATGCAACTAATGGTTATATCTTTAAATGGCATTGTTAACTCTTGTTTCTATAAGAGGGCATTGTTTTATTACTTTATTTATTATAATTATTACTGTAAAATTGTACCGTCCAGATCTCAAAAGTAGTTTCCATATTGCATCAAGTTTCAATTACATAAAATAAGGGACAGTATCACTGTTTATCTTCTGGGGTATCAATAACTAATTCTAAAATTTTGTTTTTGTTTTCTACATTGCGAGGGTGGTATTCTGCCTAACAAAATAATTACCGATTCGCTCTTTCCCAGTTACCATTATATCTGCACGATCCCATTATTCGTGAAAAGCAAATTTCGTGGAATTGAATCAATACGATGACTGTTCGATATGTACCGTATATTACAAACGGAATGTTTGAATTTTTATTCAACCTGTTGCACGCATATCAATTGAATTTGGCCGTGCTCAATTTAAATATGTATTGTTGAGCAATCATAAAAATGTAAGCGCGTTGTCATGAAATGTAGCAACATTTTAAGTAGCCTACATATATTAAATTAAACATAAACTTAATTTTCGCTGTATGGCAAGTGATTATAGACTATAGGCGTTGCAGGTGGTGTATATTAAGGTAGGATATAATTGAACAATCACAGTTGTACTCGTAGTACGTTACTGAAATAATGAATAATTTATAGAAGACATGAATATTATAAATATTATTTTTAAATATATCAAACTATGAATATAGTACTATAGATTATTGTATCTTCTAAGCAAGACGTCAGTTGTTGAAACACTTCTTAGTCGATTTATTGAGCTAAAGTTGTTTATTTATATAATAAGGTAGGTAACGTTTTATATCAATATGACATTTTCCATTAAATATTATGTGAAATAAAACAGATGGATTTCTGATTAGCGAATAAGTTAACTCAATGTGATTAGTGTGGCTTTCATGAATGAACTGTACAATATAATAAATGGAGGCTTTATCACCTCAAATATTAGTTTCATTCTTTGTAGTCAAATAAAACACATTTCGAAGTTTGGCGGAAATAACTGATAAAGTTTTGTAACTTGGCAAAGATGTTCATTTAGGCGTAAGTACTATTGAACATATTAAAAGTACCCAACTCAATATGTTGCGCTCGAGCCGCCATCGTAAAAAACGGTGCATCTATTCAGTTTTTTGCTTATATCGCGCTAACCATTAGCAATATAGGAATTATGTCAGAAAAAATAAAGCTTACAAACTTCTCTACAAAAAAGTGATACAAATTTTTCCGTATCTACAATGTTTTTGCTGTATTTGAACACTGAATAATGGAAAAAAGTGTTTCCATCATTAATTATCATTATCACAAAACCCCGTACGCGATGTATCATTTTGGTGCAAATTTTGTAGTAGTTTTGATGGATATAGCTTTATCAGCACGCATCGGCGTTGTTCAAAGTACATGAGCGTTGATATTTTTACTGCAGACTATAGAGCAAAACAAGTTTAAATTGAGAAATTTCAAGATACACAATGGTTGCCCGTTAAATAGGCTCCAGACAACGCTCATACCCTTATTGTCACGATGATAACAGAAATACCAATTTCGAATCAAGTTGTAATCGTTGGAGAAGACAGATCTTCCTGTTGAAGACTTTGGTCCCACCGGAAGCTAAGCTCTACTTCGTGAAACCATGGAAAGGAAAGACTGAGCGCAAAGTGTATTGTTCACGAAATCTTCAACCACGAGAACTGCTTAAAGAAAGGATTTTATTTGCACATGCATTCCATGATTGCGATACCACATCATGTATTTTCCAGAACAGAAAACGGACATGCTTTCAACTGTTGGAACGAGATGATTCGCTGGAAGTCATAAACATTTTTAACAACGCGAATACAATTAACTCGAGCTGGAGAACGTTCTTCTGTCTGAATATCGTGTACCTGCGTCCAAGACATCGATATCATCTCTTCGCGAGATCAGTTGGAAAAAATAAACCAAATTTAGCTTTATGATCCACCCATCAGATTCAAAAGTTACGTGCATCTGAAATGGATCATGCCTAACTTTGGGGTAAAATAGTATATAACATAACAAGTAGCGAAAGTCAAATATACCGTGCGAGTACATTTAAGAAACGAGGCAAAGCGCAGCGAAGCCGAGTGACTTAAAACATGAGCGTACGATACACTTTCGAATGAGTTATATACGCTATTTTTCCGCGACCACAGAAAACACTTGCATCCAACATCTCGTAGTTATAAGGCTATAATTAAATCTACTTCAGACCTCTAAAGTAACACATAACCCACAAGTGAGGTAAAGCCTCATTAGAGAGATAAAACCATAAGTTACTCGCTACTGTATTATTGGTCGCACTGTTCGGCTATGTCAAATTCTAGATTAGCAAATTAGGTTTGGCGTCAGCCTGTGTCAAATAACAAACCACCTAACCTACAAATCTCAAAAATGACATAGTCTTACAGTACAACCAACAATACACATCAGTGCTGCCAAACGTATAACACGCATCACAGACGACTCTAATTATAAATTTATTTGGTCTTTCAGTACTTTAGTGCACTTCCAATTAATTTGTCACTTTGACTTTTCATAACTGGCAATACAAAATTTATGTTTATTAAGTATTTATTGCGTTGTTGGATAACATTTTGAATGTGTACGCTTGTGTTATTACAAAAAGTCCACTCAAAGAAAGTTCCTTAACTTTTCTCTCGTGGATTATTTGTAATATATAACATATTTGTACCATAAATAACTATTTTGCGATGTAATGAGTGACAGACTTATTGTGACCATTGATAATGTCAATAGATTTTCAGTAGTTTTTAGGTTAAACTGGCATATGTTCAGTAGTTTTTAGGTTAAAGTTTAGAGCAATGTACAACTGCGAATTGTGTATTATTTCCATAACAAACACGTTCATTACGATAACAATAGGGTGATTGATATGGTCATTTTTCGTGGCCACTTGGCCGTATGGAAACTGCCACTTTCGTATGTGGTCACGGCAATATGTGGAATCTCTTGCCTGAATTGAAATGTAATTTTTGAAACACAACAAAACAGTCCATTGAACAGAGATCTCGCGATGAAAACAACGACTCACCATCTGATGAAGCGTCCGATGAGAATATATCGCCGGATGCTACGCCAAGTGCGAGTCACGAATTTTAAATGATAAGAGTAATCAACCCTGCACCATTTGAATAAACATAACAACCTTTTTTATAACAGTTATAATTCTATTTATTTATGGGTTTCTTAAATGTCTTGAGCAACGAATGGAGCTTTAAGAGAAAGAGCCGTAAAATCATCTGCCATCCGACCCCTCCGGTATACCTAATACACTGCGAGAGAAATATCTGGATCAATACCTAGAATTAAGCGCTAGCTGGAAAGCTAGTCATATCTCCATATTTATCAATGTATTCGTGACCAGAGTCTTCACCAAAATCTTTTTTTCTAGTATTCAGCGCTTAACTACAGCAAAACCATTATAGATAGGAATAAATGTATCGAAATTTTGTTGTAGATAATTTTATAGGCTTTATTTTTTATATAAGACATAATTTCGATATAGCTAATGGTTAGCGAGATATAAGCAAAAAACCGAATCGAAGCACTATTTTTTCAAAATGGCGGTTCGAGCGCAACAGATTGAGTTGAGAACTTTTGGTATGTTTAACAGTACGTCCAAATGAACATCTTGCCAAGTTTAAAAATTTTATCATTTATTTCCATCCAATTTTCTCTAGTTGGCTGGACTATTAAGCATATTTGTGCCTTCGCATGTAGGAACTAATAGTATTTAACATTACAAGCCAGGTAAAACAGGTTTTACTGGCGATAGGATTGGGATGACTGGCGAGCCGTTAGGCGAGCCTGTCATATCCTTGAGCCAGTAAAAATGGTTACCTGGCGTGTATTGTTGAATGTTTTATTTGTTCCTCACTTGCAAATAACTAGAAATTTATCATTTATTCAAAATGTCAAACTGACAAGCAACTAAATTGATCAATATGACACATACTAAGGAAGACAACTCTGGCTTTGCACGCTATCATTTATCTATGAGCACGCTTGTAAAATATAACTGGCTAGCCAGTAAAAAATTTACTGGCTAGCCAGTTAAGAAACATTTTCAAGGTGAATACAGTGACTTGATAAATTGATGTTTACAAGTGAGGAACTAATAAATTGATTTTACTAGGTATGTTTTTATATTACAAATAATATAGACATGTCTGAGTTTGCTTATAATAAAATTTATTTCATAACTCCTAGTCTAAACTTATTATTTCACTAACACAATAATGTGATAAATTGAGAAGCGGGAATTGCAAGTATTTGATAGCAGTGAATATTTTAGATATAACTTAAGTCTGTAGGTGAATGTCATATTGCAATTTGTTTATGAACCCATCTGTCACTGTGGCAGGTAAAAGTTTACACTGCATTAAGTTTAACTGTATCAAGCAAAAAGGAAAATAAGATGGCATGTACACAACAACAACGAGTGTACTGATCATAACGGTAATTAAAAATTGTTTTTTTGTTAAGTGTTTTGTATATTTGTAGGAAAAGAATTCAAGGTCAAGATGTAATTTAGTTCTCTCTGACTTGGTAGTTCATTTGCATCAATGGGTATATCTCAAGTTTCGGCAAACTTCAATTTGATCATGGCATGCTGCGAAAGAGTTTTTTTTTTGAACACACGATATTATTCTAGACTTATAGTTTTCAATGGTGTGCATTACGTCAAAATATTTATAAAAATATAATTACACGCATTATATTGTTTCGAAAAATGTATGTATCATCATCCCGTATAGAATGAAAACTATCAGAACTTGTTTTAAAAAAACTGCGTCGCTGTTGAAGCTATTATCAAAGGCTATCATCTTCGCTTCTCTTTCCCGCTGTTTCTCCTTGTGGGTCTGTAGAGAATTAGTCCTAAGATCACAGCGCCACGACTGACAAATAATATTAGTATTATTACTAGGCATTGGTTTATATATTGCCTGTTAGCACAGCCTATTTTGAATAGCTTTTAAGATTGAAGGTGGATCGCTGCCTTTCTTTAATAAAAACGTTAAATTGGCGAAATATAATGGAAACTCATTTTTAATTTTCAATGCAAGAGTTATTCCCGCTTGTTTTGTTTAAATTCTAAGGAAGCATTGGTTACCAGCTTTGAATATTGCAATAGTTATTTATAAAACGAATACCTAAAGCAACACTTTTTTTGCACGCTTGAAAAAGTTTAAACAATCAACCGAAGGCGAATATCTTAAATCTCACAAGTAGTGCAAAAAAGAAGCTCTAAATACGAGTTTTATACATAATTTTTTCGACTACCACATGTTAATCTAAAAGAGATTAAAAAACGTCAGCATATCAAATTAAGAACTCACTAAACGTTATTTTAGATACTACGAAAAATCAAGTTAGGTATATACGTACTTGATTTGGCAGAAGTGTGTACTACTAGTCTTAGGACACATCATTATTGTCCTATTTTTAGGTCGTGAAGTAGATCATTCTAGACCAGTGGTTATTTTTTTAGCTTAGTTAAGCCTCTTGCTTAGCGATGGTGGATAATGAAGTCAACTGGCACACGCCGCTGGTCGTTTGGAATTCGTGAGCACGCTCTTCGCGCGATTCGACTCACAGAATCCGTCACACATTTGAAATTCAGCCTACTTAATTTTCGTGGGTATTAATAAACTCTTGCATGGTCTGGTTATAAATCCTAGGATTTAAGGTGCTGGTAGTGCAAAAATAGTGCTTAAACAGCGATAGAGAACACTATTATAGCCCGCGCACTTGTACCCCTCGGTGTTCTTGATGTACAATTTTGACGCTTGGGCTATAACGACAGTCTTTTTAAACTTAGTGTATAATATACTATTATTGCATAATATTTAATAATAACATACTGTCGACGTATAGGAAGTGTCAAACAATAGCCTTCTTTAGGAAGTGGTAGTGAAAAGAGTGCATTTTTATATGTACGGCTATCGCCTTAAAAATCTGGTACACCAAATTTTTCCATTTGTGAATACGACTGAAATAACATAAGTTACGTCCACAATTTTTAAATTCAAGTCACTAGATTTTCGACCTTGTACCAGATTTTTAAGGCGATAGCCGTACAATATTTTATGTAAAAACATTTTGATAAATACGTACTTTAGATAATTGAAAACGTCCATAGTGCTCTTATTCTTACATAATATGTTATATAATAATAATAATAATAATAATAATAATAATAATAATAATAATAATAAATCGCCTTTATTGATAATCATAAAAACAACACATAATATTATTTTGTTTGCGCGAGTCGAGATTCAGCACAGCTACCAAATATAGCTGGGCCGTTCTTCCACCTAACCCCGCATAAAAAAAAAACTTAAACATAAGCCATATGTACCTTACATGAGAACATATGTAAAAAAAACGTAGATTTCAATTAAAATAAAAAGTTGAGGGAAAAAAATATACATACAACATTAGATACTACGAGATAGCACGCAACGTACAATTTAAAAGTAATTTCTTAAGCTGGCACCAAAACCTGGTTGGTGTTAAAGTTTTAATATCCAGGGGCAAAGCATTGTAAATTTTTGCAATCGAATAGTTATGTACATCAGTACGATATGTAATTGTATTGTAGAGATAAGGTGGACATTCTGAGATTATAATTTTGTGACAGAGACAAGCGGAGTGCAAAAAACGCCTGCTACTCATATCAAGCCAACTCACTTCCTTTAGTTTATGTGATATTCTTTCGTACTTTCTTATCCCAAATATTAACCGTAAACAAGAATTTTGCAGCTTTTGTATTCTGGATTTATCTTGATAATCTAAGCAAGGACCATAAACTGAATCAGAGAAATCGAATTTAGACAAAACTAGGCTATTGCACAGCATAACTTTAATTTGATTATTTAGAATATGTCGGTTTTGAAAATAAGCCGAAGGATACAGTATGCACTCTGCAAGCACCTAGGCACATGTTGTTTAAAACGCAGGCCGCTGTCAAGTGTTAAACCCAGATTTTTAGCAGAATTAACTAATGGTAGAGTTTCATTTTGTATCCTAATATTTACTAAATTTGAAAGTTTTTGTCTGTCATTTTTTTGCCAAATATTAAAACAGCTGATTTATTTGGATTTAATTGTAAGGCATGTTGCTCAGAAATGTTTGCCAGGTTCTCAAGATCTAAATTTATAGCTTCACAAGACTCTACAATTTCGTCGGGTTTGAAAGATTTATAAATTTGCGAGTCGTCTGCATAAAAGTGGGATGTACTCAATTGCAAAACTGAGGGGAATAACGAAGTATAAATTGTGAAAAAAAGTGGTCCCAGAATAGACCCCTGCGGTACTCCAGAAGAAATTTTACAAAATTTGGATTGCTTATCATTAAGACTAACAGCCTGACAGCGGTCTGAGAGATAAGCTGCTAACAAAGTAATAGCCTGTTTACTTAAGCCAATATAATGAAAAATTTAAAGTAATACATCGTGGTTGATAGTGTCAAAAGCCTTAGAATAATAAAGCAGAAATCAAATTAAACAAATAATTTAGTAATAATAATAATGATAATCTTACCAATGTTTCAAACATTTTTGCGTCTTTGTAGAGCAGTAAAATATTAATAAGAAATCACTTATGAGTTATTATTCAATGAGTAGGTGTTCAGTCCTACCCTTACGAGAAAGTTTTGACAACTTCTTAGCCTAAACACAAACGAAGTTACCGTATCTCAGAACACATTTCCATAAATCCAGCATAATTTCCAATAATTTATAGAGTGTGTCCAAGATAAGGAGGGCCAGTATGGGGATCTCGGTAATGGTAAGAGATACAAATTTGGTTAAATGGGAAGAAAGTTGCGCAGTTAAAGGACTAAAAAAATGACGTCTAGAAATCCTGGATATGATTTTGCGTTTTTGAATTATCTCAAAAAAACCGAATTTTTGGATTTTCTTTTTTATTTTTTTCTGGCGTTAATGTTAAAGTTAGAGCGAAACTGATTAAACTTCTTTATATCAACTTTTAGTGGACTTAATGATTACGTTATCAATTTTTTTATCTGACGTTTCGTCTTCGAGAAACCATCATCAACTTTATTTTTTTAAATACGGTTTTGGTTTTTTGATGCCAAATTTGCAAAGCCCTTGTTACTCTGAATTCAACAATGTGCCACATATTATGGTTTAATTACGTTTCGAGCTTTTTTCTGATCATTATCAGAAAATTTTTTAGATACTTACCTGCATTTCTCATAATTTTGTAAAAATAAGTTCATACAGTAAGTTAGGCCTTTTTACATGCCGTTAAAATATTAAAATGCACATCATAATGTCATAATTCTGATACATTAATTTAATAAACTGCTCAAGTACAGGTCTAAAGAGTAGCTTCAGCACTGCGAAAACATTAAGTATTATAGTGCACCCAGAATGTGTAGTTCAAAACGTGACCACCGAACTTCTGTAGATGGCGCCAAGTGGACAAGCCGCCACTGTGCTAAAATGCTTGGAAATTTTGCAAAGTGGAAAATCGCCACCTTTCGCCAAAACCAAATAGCGCATGAAGGTGCTCGGGACCTTAGCAACAACTTTGCCCCCTTTCAAAATTTCGATATCTGTAGCCGTTCGAAAGTTACAGGCGATCCAGACAGACAGACAGACAGACAGACGGACGGACAAAACGTTCGCATAAGTACGCTGAAGCTACTAATAACCAACCAATAACTATTAACAATAAACAAAAAAGAAATGAACAAAAAAGATAGACAGAAAGAATAACAAAAAGAACATCGAAACCATTTAATACGTATTAAATTTACAGAAGGTATTGAAAAAGGTTGCCATCATTCTATATGCATAAATAACATCTAACTGTAGAATCTAAAACATTATTCAGCAATACTGGCGTTATACTTTGAAAGGCTTCAAGAACCAATCTTCTAAGTTCTTCTTCTATTTCAAAACGTTAAATACCTATTACATTGTTTCAAGGCTCGTTTTCCCATTCTTTCTGCCTATCTTTTGTTCATTTATTTGTTGTTTATTGTTAATAGTTATTGGTTGCTTATTAAATTAATGTATCAGAATTATGACATTATGATGTGCATTTCAATATTTTAACGGCATCTAAAAACACCTAACTTACTGTATAAACTTATTTTTACAAAATTATGAGAAATGCAGGTCCGTATCTAAAAAATTTTCTGATGATGATCAGAAAAAAGCTCGAAACGTAATTAAACCATAATATGTGGTACATTGTTGAATTCAGAGTAACAAGGGCTTTGCAAATTTGGCATCAAAAAACCAGGACCGTATTTAAAAAAATGAAGTTGATGATGGTTTCTCGAAGACGAAACGTCGGATAAAAAAATTAATAACGTAATCATTAAGTCCACTAAGAGTTGCTATAAAGAAGTTTAATCAGTTTCGCTCTAACTTTAATATTAACGCCAGAAAAAAATAAAAAAGAAAATCCAAAAATTCGGTTTTTTTGAGATAATTCAAAAACGAAAAATCATATCAAGGATTTCTAGACGTCATTTTAGTCCCTTAATTGCGCAACTTTCTTTCCATTTAACCAAATTTGTATCTCTTACCATTACCGAGATCCCCATACTGGCCCTCCTTATCTTGGACACACTGTATACAGATATAAAACTTCGTCTTGCTTTGCAAATCTGTCTTCTATAGCACTCCTTGCCAGTTTTTAGTAGATATGCAAACTGCTTGCCTTTCAAATATTTGTTTGAATTTTGGACATAGATAAGAACCAGAAGGTATCACACCGAGAAAATATGGTGATATTCTTAGTAACGTGAAAAATGTATTTCGTCTTTGCCCCATAAAACTCAATCGAGGACTTTATTTCTACATGTTTTTGAACACTGAACTTTCTCAGAGGTGGAGTTATCGTCTTTTCTAATCTTTTGATGGTTGTTTTGTTTTTATATCGTCATGATGCATGCACGTTTTGTTACAATATGGTTCAAAAAGAAAATTTAGATCCAAAAGCTTTCATCAGTAGTTATTCGTCAGTGTTCACGCATTTGAGGATCCATTTAGCAGATAATTTTTCATAGGTACCCGGAATATAATGAAATACATATTTATAAATCCGTTCAGGTTTTCTGCTATATCTTTTGTTCAATTCTTCGAAATCATGTCCTGCACAGTATCGGCGTTTGTTGGAACGAGTTTAGAAATGGGTATTCCAACACGATACGGTGTTCATGTTTGAGCTACGTTATTCTTCTTTTAACGCTTTAAGCCAATTTTTTATAGTAGCGTAGAAAGACACTGATATCTGGATGCATTAAATATGTTTGCACCAGTCTGCTTACTGGAGAACCCTTTCAAAAATGTGTATTTTGTTATCGACTACTATTCAATTTTAAGGAAATCAAAATTGTTGTCTATCGATATTTCACTTTAAGCAACTTGAAGTAACTATTTATCAACAATCGTACTCGTTTCCACGACAACCGAATTTTTTGTTCATTAGGAACACTTTAGACTCGATATCAGTATTCCGTATTTCTTAGGGCCAAGTCTAGTCTATTATATTAATCGCAACAAATATAATTTCTTAAATATCTAGAAGTGTACATTCTGAGTTGCTGTATATTTGATACTTCCATATGTTTTAGTAAAAATTAAATTCAAATTCTCTTCTACGAACAATCTAGATAGACTATGAAATATCACCTGGAAAAGAAAAAGATCCAGAGAAGCTATTATTATTGAGTTGTTATAGATGCTACTGGTATAAGCAGATTTTATTAGTTTCACTAAAAATACTACCTTTTGTTTACTGAACGTTGATTATCTGGAAACAGATTGGTATTGCACAGCAATATTCATAGTTAATGAATAGTAGGATGATATCGTCTGATATTGTATAAAATATAAAAGTGTTCATCCAGGCTTATTGAGATATTGTTCTAATATTCACATTCTGCTAAAGAATACATAGGTACCTGTATTGTGTTCACGTAGTGATTCTTCTTCAATAAGTACGTTAAACAACTATTTTTAAAAAATATGAACATACCATATTTATAATACCTATACTACTTTTATAGAAATACTAAAATTCAGCAATAAAATGTTCATCATTGCCGCAAATATGTTTTTATAACTATTTAAATGTTTGAAAGTAAACTTCGTTAAATTAAAGGCAGTGTTCAACCTATTCCTAAATTTAATAAATATTAATTTTGCAACGTCCACCTACGACGTCGGGAAGGGTAAAATCCTCTGTGGGACAGGAACAATTAAAAGAATGACAAAATTGAAAAGAGAAAACAAGCTAACTCGCTGCTGTATAGCCATGCGCATTCCCACGAGACGGTTGATGATTAAACGTAAAATTTGGTTTTTATTAGCTGGTGGCATTAAAAGTCGTTTAGAAATGCGTGTACACTTAACACTTTAACAAGCTGAATTCACACACAGTTATTAATATGCGGAGAAGATATAAATAGCTCTGAATTTCAACTGGAATCTGTCAATGGTTATAGATTTTCGTCGACTCGTAAAACCCGAAGCCTTGCACAGTACCTATGAATATTCCGTGAAGAATGAAAGCTTTAACAAATTTCTCTCAACACCATAATTAAAATTCATCCACCCGACAGACTGATATTGATGGGTAGAGGCAGCAGCGCGTACGGGGGACGAAGGAAGGGCTGACAGAGCGCATCTCTCACAATGGGGATCAATTCAAAAACCGATACATACGACAATACGGTAGCTCTGACGTTAACCAAATTGAAATGATTTACATGCGGAGGGGAGCTGATAACAATTCTATAGAGCGTGTTTAACTACAACAATTCATACGGATACACACGGTCATTCTCAAAATTCACTCAACCCAGATTGTAACTGATAAATATTGAATGGCCCGAACGCGTAACAGCAAACCTCCCAATTTGTGTTATTTTGGGAAATAAATAATGCGTGCATAATTTTAATATTACGGGAAGAGAGGACGCGTTCCAAATTGTTTTATACCGTTGGTTTTATTTTGTTGCGAATCATTGAATAATTCAAATCTCATAAATCCTTTCTATGAGGCCAACTGTAATGCTCGGATAAATATAACACCAAGCGGTGAAATGTTGAGGTATTTGTTGATGGGGTTATTATTTATTGCCCTTATTTTAAAATTACTAGATAGAAAGATCACTACATACAGATTGTGGGTACTCGACTAACATTCAAAGTTGGTTTGAACAATAAATAATGTATATTGGATAAATATTAAACTGAAAGCTTGCTTGATTGATATTACAAAATATTTGTTATAATGGCTGAGGATAAACTATGGATTAATGGTTATGTTGACCTTAGCGTTCAATTTATAAAAATCTATTGAAATTTGGTAATTCTATTTCAGTAGCATAAATTTTACAAACTTTTGACTGAAAAAAGAAAAAAGTGAAAATAATTCAATAACATAGTTTATAAACATCTATTCGATTGCGTATGTTATTTACACAATTGGAATCTTAATGCAAATTTTTATCATATGTTCATAAAACTGTATCATTCGGTAGAAGTCCTCAGACTCAGACATTAGTGCTATTTATTGTAGAATATCATATAATAGATTGGCATATTTTTTTAATTGTACTTTCACTATAAATTTATAGATATAGATGTAGAAAAAATGTAAAACTAAAACAAATAAGCAAATGAAGGGGCAACACATAAATATTACGGATTAATATTATTGGTTAAAGCAACTGCTACGTACTGTTTTACAGAGTAAAAACGGCCATATATCAACAGTGTGTAAAGCTTAATTTTTTTAGGTGGCGTGATAACTTTCTATGTAAAGCAACTCCTGCATAAGAAAGAGAACTGTCAAATTTATTTAAATTATGCTTGTGAGCAGTTATTCCATTGCCATTGTGTGTCAAATAAGTCTGACCAGCAGAGTTGGTATCATTCAAAGAAACTTGATATTTAACACACATTTATAACTATATATGCAGGGAAATGATATAAGTTTATTCTTAATAAAAGTGCACTTACATGATTCCCTATTTTTTAAATAAAAAAGCCAATCCTAAAATTTCAATTTGTGCTACAAACACCCGTCCACTTTCCACACAGTTTTTTTACAAACCAACATTGTAGGTTAAATGACTGTAAAATGAATAATATACATTTACTAGATAAATTGCCCTAAGAACATTTTTAAGATTGAAAAGAGCATCTGGATTTGTTTATGATATTAGTAATACTGTCAATCTGACTTTCCCAATTTAAGCTCTCATCTAAAATGAAGAGCAAATAATTAGTAGAGCTACTTGCATTAATTGCACTACGTACCTTCCACATGCACCCCCCTGTCCTGCAGGTTTTTTGCGATTGTAAAAATTAATATAAACTGTTTAGAATGAAATTTTTAACTTGCGCCAATCTTTAATTTGATAAAAATAATAATTCTTTGTTGAACATCCTGTTGGACCCGCCCTGTAACTGCCATCGAATTTCATCACCATATATCACAAGCCACTTTGTCTTCAGACATTGAAGCAACTCATTAAAAAATAACACAAACTGTAGCGGTCCAAGCATGGACCATTGAGGAACCCCCACGTTTATGTCATATAAAGATGAAGTGTCTCTTTTCGTTCTAGCACACATTTTTCTTTCCTTTAAATATTATCCAAGCAAGCGGTTGACCTCCTTTCCTAAAGTAATGAGTTTGTTTTTCATAAATCAAAAGTAGTACGGGAGTGACTTATGATCGAATTGCAGCGCTAAGCCGAATTGATAATAAATATGAAGAAATACATACTACTGGAAATAAATTGAATAAGCCAAAAAGTAGCCTAAATTTCAGCCAATGGTAATATTTATTTCAATAAAATTAATATTAACCACTATTCATTGTTGTGTGCTTACTCTATATTTTTAATTAGGTAAACTAAATACTGGCTATGAAAGTTAAAAACAGGTTCCTTAGTTCAAATAATATTCTCCAAAAATGCGTCCTTACATAACTTCTTATCTTTTTCTTTGTTGTTATACGCAATTAATTCACAAAGGATGAATACCCATTTTACCCATTTCAATTTCGGACAGTTTGCTGAAAATTACTATATTTGTTTTAAAAATGTGCTTATTATTAGAAACGTTCACAATTTTTAACTATTTTCTTTTTCTATGCATATTTATCCCCACTTTGTTTGTGGCTTAACTTTTTATTACAGGTGTGCCCACGGTACAAGAGTTTTCTGTATCTTTGAGAGACGAGTCGTGGCGAGTTGGCATTGTGTTTTAAAAATTATAATACAGTTTATCCACACTAAGTTACGGTGTATTAAATTAACAAACGAGTGGTTGCCCATGAAGCAACGCAAGTGAAACCATTCCCCCAGAAGCACATTATGCTAAACTGGCAAAAGACGAGAACAAGAGAACTATTTTTTATCTCCATTAAAAATATCACACCAGGCATTAATACGTAGATAGCTCTAGTTATAACTGCGTGTAGATTTTTTACGGACCACATGTGCTCGTATTATTAATTCCATCTTTTATAAACATCGATTCATCTGACCATAAAGATTCACTAAAGTTAGGATTGTGTTGATGCTGTTCCAGCAGCCAATGAAAAAATTCAAGTCGCTGTACTTCGTCAACGGGCTGCAAGTGATGAACGCTTTGGTAGTCGTAAAGGTGTAAAACTTCCCTATTAATTGTTTTCCTAACAAAGTTAAGAGGCAATTGTAATTGTGCAGAATTTTTTCTAGTACTGATCGCTGGTTGATCCAGCACTGCATTAATAATGGCAAATTCTTGAGCAACAGTGTGATTTTGAACTGGGGCTCTACTACGACGATCACTAATTCCATTCTCACAAAGCCTTCGATAAGCATTGCTAAAAACTCGACGAAAAGATTGGCGCCTCATAGAAAATCTTACATTGTAATCACGACACGCATCTCTAGTTCCCATCGCAATATCCGTAAACATAAATTATATCAGCATAATCTTCGTTAGTAAACTGCATTTTAAACTGTCAAAGCATACATTTTTATTGCCAGAAAAAGTTATTCTTTGTTTTATGTTACGTATGACATTACATTTTAGTCCTCCAGTTATCGAACACCCTGAACTATAAACCAAATCGTGATATGTGTGTGTTAAATCACAGTCTCCAGTAGTAAGTGGCTTCAATTTACTTAACCCACCTTATATGAATTCTGTCTTTTCTTGTTTAGTTTATTTAACTCTCTTGGGCGGTATATTAGTCAAGTACCAAAACTACAGTGGAATTCGTTTAACCCATTAGATGCATTTTTAATGCACTTGTCTGCACACGTTGCGAGATAACAACAATTCGCTTAAACGTCACTCAGATACAACTGTTAAACAAGGAAACGTCACGTTCTGCTCTGTTTTGCTACATTTATGCTCCTATTAGTCCACTCGTTACACCATACAGATAATCTATTCCACTTCGTTCTGAATGCTCGTGTTCTGTTTTCATTGCTCATTTCTGGGAAACTTAATGATATCTGCAGTAAGGACAGCAGGGTCAAGTACTTAAGGAGTTTGCTGTTATAGATGATGGAATCGAAGCACAATTAGGAATTATTTAATAAATTGTTTCATATAATACGAAGTTTTATCTTTTATTAAATGAAATATGTTTGCGACTATAATTTGTTGTATATCTATAAATATTATTTTGGTTGTAAGATACCAATTTTTCGGAATTAAATAAGTAAATAATAAATAAATGTGTAAGAAATTCTCATACAATCAACCTTTGCATAAATAGTTGAAAATCGGTCTTTAAAAATAAATTGAGAAATGATTAATGTCTTTTCTAAAGTCAAACTCGAAGTGTCATACATATTAATTTACAATGCTTGAAACCTTTAGATATATTTCTGTAAAAATTAAATACAAACGGATAGCTTCAGTAGTATAAATATAGAATACGTTTTTGTATCATAAAACCGAGTTCTGTAGTTTAGTGGTTAGCACGTTTACTTACCATTCGAGAGGCCATGGGTTCGATTCCCGCGATCGTCTGCTGTGATTCAGGTTTTTAGGTGGTTTTCCTGAGTCAATAGAGTACTTTCTCTGCGGCAAATGCTGGGGCAGTATGTCTCCACCTTTTTTGGCCTCTCTTCCGTTCTCCAGCCCTCCTTTCTCTTACCCATCCGGAATTCCCGTTCTTGGTTGAAGAGGGACGCAAGATCCCTATAGCAGCACGCCCCCAGTAGGGGGAATTGAAATTACCTCGAACCTTTACTTCTTTTACCTTGTATGATAAACTAAGTAATCCGATAAAAGCAATAAGTGATGTTTTGAAGCATTATAGTGTATTCCACCTTTATATGATTGATCAGGTTGGGATATTTTACGTATTTAACTTTCGTATTATTGTCAGGGTGCAACATTAAAAAGTGATTCTGTCAAAGTTCATTATGATAATTCTATCAAATTAATATTATCTGACAGATGTTACAGTATTTGACAAACAGATCTATTAGTGTTCATAGAACGGAAAAACAAATATTAAGTTTAAATACTAAATATTTCTAGATTCAAGGTAAATTTAAAATTTTTAAACTACAGTATAATGTAAGGATTTCAATCAAAACATAAATCAATTATGGACAGAAATATTTTCACTAAACACAAAAACATTAACTATTTCTTTAAGTTGGCATATACATACAATTTTTGTGCTAGGAATTTTGTATTTTGTTGTGCAAAGGTTTCCACACCTGCATGCATAAAGGCGACTTTGAATATAAAAATGACAATCAATGACAATTAATATATCTCATTATTTCAGTGTTAAAGTACATATTATTCTAGAAATTCTTGCCTGAACTTTTATCAAATGTAATAAAAATACCTATTAATAAACGCTACATCAATAGTATCCAACAGAGTACTAGTTTAACATCCTTAAAAGTAGTTAGTTATAACATTTAGGACAGTTTATAAATAAATATCACACCCCTAACCTATTTGTTTTAGTAACTTTTTGTAAGTACATTCCTAGACAAAGATGAATTTTGGAAGTACACTCATGTAATTATAGAAAGCAAAGGCCAGTTTGTGTTTTTATGTTTACTGAATAGACTATAACTTATAATTTTGGATGCCCAACATTAAAGTTTTTAAAATTCTCAAATAGAGATATCTAAATTTGAAAGCTGGTACAACAGGTAGTAATAAAGTAAAAACTATATATAATCGTGTTTTTTGGAAAAAATTTAAAACTGAAACTGAACTACATCTAAAAAATATATAATTTAATTCAGAAACACTTATCGAATATGCCAGGCATGAATTAAAATATGAAGGGGGGCATGTTTAGGTCTTTACAACAACAACATCCTAGGACCGTTATATTCACAGCGATCCTGTTATTTTGTTGTTGTCATACGAACCAACAAGGATACGGTTAGCTGACCTGTTAGTCACAAATAACAAACCGAAAACAAGAAGAAATAGATTAGTAGCAAAAAATAGCTATTTATGTTACAAGTACGAAATTGAGGAATTTTTTGAACGAGCCGTAGTTTATGGCCGAGCACAACGAGCGAGGCCAGTTCCATACATAATTTTTTGTTGCACTGCTTTGGAAGCGATTTTCTTATTTAAAAACGACAGTTTAACCGAGGTGGTCGGTAAAAGTCGAGGAGGTCTCATACCAACAAAATAGCAATGCGTAGTTTGATTTCGACTAATGGAAACACGCCTTAGTTTTTGTTACCATGGTTATTACTGCTGAAAAGTGGGTGTTTTCGGCGGCTAAACAATGCCGAAATTGATAACGTTTCGATGCAGTAGAACAAAATAGCTATGTATGTATCAAGTTGCTAAATGAAAGTGTTTTTCACACTAGACGGGAAGTACCCTTTTACTACGACGTAATAATTTTCTCTCTTCATTTACCTAGAAGGAACTGGGCGAAACAAAAAAATCTACAATTTTTGGTCAGGTCGGCTTAAAATACTGCTTATTTTATAATGCTGTCAATGTGACATTTGTCCAAAATTACACTAATAATGCCGCGCTATGTTAAGCAAACCAAAAATGTTATTTCATACGTTAGATACTTCTTCGAAGAAAAGAAACGTAGGATTGGTATGAATAATGTGCTATTTAGAACAATAGAAACGAAACGGCTAGAATCCAATCACAAATATGATCAGTTAATAGCGTTGGCGAACTCAAAACCAGAAGAAATTATTTACCTTTGGAATCATGTACTTACTGAGGTTGCTATTAACCACTGAAGGAACTACGCAATTAGAGAAACATAGGATACAATGAAAGTTTGCGACACTTCTAATATTAATCCAATTATTATCAATAAGTACTAATGAAGACGATTCATTAGACGTATCCAAGTTTAATTCTTCTGAAGTAACTTAAGTAGGTAACTAGTTCTTGGTCCCGTTTCAGTAGCGAATTAGAGACAATCAAGTAAGTTCCATAATTGTAAGTTTTACACATGTGAACCCTTTTACATATTGCATTACAAGATTTTTTTATAAATAAACTGGCAATAATTAATTTGAAATTTGAAATGTTTGACAGGTAAGAGTTTGCAAGTGGTACTTACAAGATAAAATAAAAATTACATAGGGAGAAATAACAATGGTGCCAGCTTACAGCAAATCTGATAATGCAGATGTCATATACAGGTTGCTTAAAATTGTACGGAACATGGTAATTCCATGGAAAAGGTTCATATACTATTTGTCATAAGAGTACCCGAAATAGAAAATGCAATATTTACTTTGGTAGCTAGAAAACGAGTAGGTTCCATAGCTACCAAAGTAAATGTTACATTTTATATATTGGTTACTCTTATGAGAAATAGTAGGTATATGAACCTTTTCCAGCTCATGGAATTGCCATGTTCCGTACAATTTTAGGCATAAATAAAACTGTTACTGTGGCCGTAACTGAATCCAAAACAAAATTGACTGAATCACATGAAATGTTATATTGTCAAACAATTGCAAAATATAACGTTTATTTTTGTTTATGTTTAGAAATTTTAGAAATTAAAAAACAGAACTCTGTCTTCTGCTATTTTATGAAATTTTTGATGCTAAATATCAGTAGAACCAGATATGTAATTGTTTATTTAAAAATATACTTACATTGTAACTAACAAACATTTTCCAACATAAATATCGAAATTAAACATACGATATTTCACGTTATCCTTCACAAATATGTGTTTCACGAATATGGAATTTAAACATATGCAGTTCTGTTTTTTCTAATTTGGGCATTACCATTTTCAAATATGTTTGGGTATATCTTTCTGTTTTTAACTACCAATTTTTTTGGTTGTTTGCGAAAAACTTAACTCCACTTGATCGTAATTAATATTAATATTTTCTTTTTACTATTATTGTATTTTAAACTTATAGAATTATAATTTCAATGCAAAAAGGATAAAGCGATAATTGATTTCATTTTTTGCATCAGCTACTGAGTTTATTAGCCGCTAGCAAATGGTCAATTCTTTCAGATTAGATCTGTTCCATCATTCCAGCTTCTTTTATAAATTCCAAAATTGTGCTGTGCCCCAATTCTTTTAATAATATCCCTTCTCGAAGCGGTATCTAACGAATTCCATTGAAATGTGGTGTACTCTTAATGGTACATTACATGTAGTACATGACGATTGATTTTCACCACACATTATACCAGGTGAGTTTTTTAAAGTGTTACAAGGCGATATCTCGAAAACGGTTTACAATATTTTGATGAAAATCGTACGACACTCATTAATGACCAATAGAAAAGTTAGTTCACGACCCGTAACCAAGACAACAACAAAATTTCTTAGAAATTTTTTGTAGGTACACATTACGTTACTTATTTTTAGGGTTTGTGTCGTTACGATTTTCTTACCGAATCTGCATTCGAGCATTAATTCATATCCGGAAATTATTTTCGTGCATTCCAACAACGTCCTAATTTTCCCTCGCGTTCCGCTTGGGCAAATTACTACAACGTTGTTGGAACGCACTCAAAAAATTTTCCGGAAAGAATTAATGCTAATATGAGATTATAAGTGAAAATTTGGTGGGGTGAGAAGGAGATGGGGGGATATAATTAAACATATTTTTGACATTTACCTCCTTTCTGTGTTTTGAGGGATGGGGATAACTTTGGAATTTTAAATACGATGATGTACTTTTGTTTATAAAATTCGAATCTACGTAAAAAACTACGTATGTGTACAAAATATTTTTTGATTTGCTTTTTCTATAGCCCCTATATTTACATATAGTAGCGACAACGATTGATGTTGCCGCTGGGGCAAAATCACGTTGGTATCCCTTAAGTCCCTAGCATATTTAAAAATCGCCTAGGAAGTTGCATAATTAAATTAAAATGTGACATTGACAGTTGTCGTGTTTTTATCCTTTTTTTACTTCGGGGGCTAATTTGAAGTCGAGGACGTGGAAATGCTAGGGTGTTGTGTCGATAAGTGTAAAAATAGTGGCAGAAAAGGATTTCAGGTATTCAGATCTGTTATTTTTTCACTGTTTACACTGAAATTTACCGTTTAGTAACTTTTTCTATTTTCATGTTTGCATCAGGTTTGCCCCATTGACAGTTGTCGTGTTTTTATCCTCTTTTTACTTCGGGGGCTAATTTGAAGTCGAGGACGTGGAAATGCTAGGGTGTTGTGTCGATAAGTGTAAAAATAGTGGCAGAAAAGGATTTCAGGTATTCAGATCTGTTATTTTTTCACTGTTTACACTGAAATTTACCGTTTAGTAACTTTTTCTATTTTCATGTTTGCATCAGGTTTGCCCCATGATGTCGCTACTATTTGTAATAGAGGGGCTATAGCTTTTTCGATTACGGGATTATGATTACTAATAAATCAAGTTCACTTATTTCAAAATTATTATTCGTTTTCATAGAAATGGATTAGTTCTACTTAAGTTAGTTGAAAATTTTGACGTTTTAATGATTATTTCATATTCTTTTAATTTGACAACCTAATAAATCACAATTTCGTAACCGAAAGCAAATAAAAAAATGTTTTATACACATACGTAGTTTTTTACGTAAATTTGAATGTTATAAACAAAAGTACATCATCCTATTTAAAATTCCAAAGTTACCCCCCACGTCTCAAAACAAAGAGAAGAGGTAAATGTCAAAAATATTTTTAAATATATCCCTCCATCTCCCTATCACCCCACCAAAATTTTATCAAAATATTGTAAACCGTTTTTGAGATATCGCCTTGTAACACTTTAAAAAACTCACCCTGTATACTTGTATGTTAGTTGAGTATGTCGTCCTCTTCTTGATTTTAGATATAAAACTAATTAAACTATTAGAAAAACACAAACATTTTCAATAAAAACATTAATAAAATATTCCTGGTAAAATCATATGCTCAGTTACCTGCTACTACTAAAAAGCGACGTTTCTTTTTTAAAGGTTTTATTTCATGAGCAAATTTTACTTCTCATATTGGAGAATTCTTTGCATATAAATTTCGTTGAACTGATACATTTATTTATCTTATATTATTAGTAACCAGAGGTGAAAAAGTATGCTTCATATCAACATATATATAATTATTTTATCAATAAAATAATATTGTGCTATGTACAAGTTGGCTACATACCTATAAACCAATTAAACAAATCTTTTATAGGATAATAGATGCAGATAAGAGTATCATTAGTTTATTAGTGGTCACTACCTGCTCCCATGAATTTGGGCGTATTACTGGTTGCCTATTATTTTATTTCAGAAGGGGCTACAATAAATTCGGCCAGCCTTTATAATTAGTTTTTATTGCAATATTCAAATACTTCATAACATATTCCAAACTTTAGGAAACACTGCGCATAAGAATTTTGCACGCATACATCAACTTTGAGACATTTTCGATAGATAAGTATCGTAATGATATACACAGGGGTGTTAGAATCAATTTTAGAAAGGATTAAGAGAGTACAATGGTTGAAATTAAACTAGATATATTTAAATATAAATTGGGAATGTGAATAATTATTATGCAATTACAAAGTAAAAGAGAATTCATAATTGAGTGGAAAATGGCTATTTGAAAAACAGATGGATTCGAAAATAATAAAATATTTTAAAAATTAAGGTTTGATGGGAATGACAAATACTAAATTGTAATAAAATTATAAAATTAGTAGGTGTAAATCAAATATTATTATGAGATATAGTGTAAAAGTAGAAAAATTGAGATCGTTAAGGTCTTTGCTTCGATTATTAAGAAATAACAAATTTTGAAAAATGTGTGATAAAAATATCAAAAATAAACCCTTTTTTATTGAGAAACTGTTTGGATAATAAGATTTGCGTGGTGAAGTTAAAAGGAAATATAAACCAAGAAGAATAATTAAATACATAAAACTAAGAAAGATTACAAGTATGTGGTAAAACTAATGGCAACTAGAATTAATCTACAAATGTGAATAACTGGAGAAGAATAATAAGTCAAGTTTATTAGAAAAGTAAATTTGACATAATACATTAATCGAATTGGATTACGTCAAGCTGTTTGGTGATAAGGGAGAGTTCCAGAGGAGGACCATAAGTTAAGAAGGCACGTTCCAGGCAGTTGACAGAGGCAGTATTGGAAGTAGGTGTCTGCAGATTTGGTCTGTTGGCTGCATGCTGTACGGAAGGTTTGAGTTGCTGATTCTGAACAGTTGGGACGTTTTGTCTGTCAGTGGGGCCTTTCATTGCAGGAAGGTGTGTGAGAGGTTGGATCAGTAGGCGGAGAGGAGGAGGTTGGTTTACATGCAGAACATTGTTAAGACCAAGTGAAAGGTGCGTGATCTTTAGTAATAAAATAATAACTAGAAAAGGAAATAAAGACTATCAAAAGTGAATTAGTTATTAAAGAATTACTTACTGTTTTTAATACTGTTGTATACTAGAGAAACAATCTGGTATTGGTCATTTGAACTTCAAATCTGTTTGACATATAGTTGACATAAGTTATTTTGACTTATGGGAATGATATTTAAAAATTTTGAACATCAACTTTCAGAAATAAGCAATCCAGATAAAGGAATCCATCCCTGATTTTTTAGGAGCTAGCACAAATAATAATTCTTGATATTCTGAACATAAATAGGACAATTTTAATGTAACAAAATAAAAATATAATTCAAAAACATATTAATATCACTATACCTGAAGGTCCATAGCATATATAAGGCGCCACAAGGTGCACCTTAGCAGTATGTACGTAGTGGAAGATGCATGGCTTTTACCCAGAGTTGTTTATATTGCCGTAAAAATATTTTTTATGATTCTGCGTTTCTTTCGCTTAGTGTCTCATAAAGAGTGTTAAATTGCTTGGTTTTATGGCGGAATTCTTCTGTACATAACTTTGTGATTATAACCTGTGTATTTCAATTTAAGAATTTTTTATACCAGTTTTCCTCAAGGACATGGTAGGATCAATATGTTGTTTGTTATGTTTGCATGTTTTCTAGAATTACAATCGTTTACTGCACATGTATTTCTCTGTAAAAAGTAACGTGACTGAAGTGAGCAATTGGCTGAATTACTTAAGCGAAATTAAAGGCTTAAATAATGAATACAGGGTGAATGTCTCTACAAAATGAATAAATAATGAAATTCGCGCAACTGCTGAAATACTTATCACACGCTTAGGGCTGAAAGGGGATATGAAAACTTCCACCTGCTTTTGCAGAACAGTCAGATGTACTTACGTTAGCCGTTACCTTTGCAATATGACGCAGAAAGCTGAAGGTTCGGAATTTTACGGCAGTTTGATAGTTGAGAGAACGATACAAAACGATGCTGAAATTTTCCAATTTAAATTATTTCCTACCTACCGGGCCTGGCAACTCGAATATTACATTTCGTATATTACTTACAAGTGCCGATAAAATATTCAAAATCGCATTTGCAGTGCATATTATGGCCATTATTATTTAATTTATCAGATTCGGCGATGGAGTGCAATTTCTTTTCCTCTGTTGTTCGCTCTCTTCACTTTGTGTAGCTGAACGTAATTTTATGTACTACGAGCAATGAAAAAGTTCGATTCGTCGGAACTTGTACATCCCGGGAGACTTTATGTTAATTGGAGTTTGCAAACAGGTAATGTACCTGTTATTCCCTGAAAATGTACATGAATTATACCGTGACATCAAATGCGTATAGTAGTTGTATAACTTCTGCGAAATTTTTATGGCTGTCGTTTGGATCTGATGCATTAACTGATAGCATTTGAATAATATCAACATTAAAATGTTGATGATTTAATGCAGGAATAAAATTATTCCATCATGGTAAAGTATTAAGCATTATAAACATTAAAAGTACCCCTTAAAATAAAATAGAAACACAACATTTAGGATATTGACTTATACAGGGCCCGGCAACGATCTTCCACCCCCACATCATTACCGCACCCTGTATACTTAAAAAATGTACATGCTAAATTAAAAATCATTTATCCTAGTTTAGTAAGTGTTAATGATACGCAGTAAAATTAGATTAAATACAACACCTTGATTACA
The DNA here is from genome assembly GCA_940337035.1 of Agriotes lineatus. NCBI lineage: Eukaryota > Metazoa > Arthropoda > Insecta > Coleoptera > Elateridae > Agriotes > Agriotes lineatus. Next base: position 49,764 of record CALNHX010006162.1, read on the forward strand.
AAGAACAGAGACTTCTATAACAAAAGATTTGGCACAGTAATAATGTAAAGAATTGTAGATTCAAACAATTTTTTTTTCTTCTCTTCTACTCAGTCATCTCTCATCTGTGATGTTGTTGGACACAGGCCTCTCTCAATACCTTCCATATTATTCTATCCTTTACTTTATGTTGCCAATCTTTTTCTGCCATTATTTTTAATATCATACATCATTATAAATATAAAACTCCAGAAAATTAATTGGCGTACATTATTTAATGGAAACGCGTTGTAACTAAATGTTAAAATGTTTTATGTTATATTAAATAACATAAACTCCAATCGCGTTCCATTAGGATACAAGAATTACCAGGTCCCTGTATATTTTTTAAGTTCAATGATAAAAATTGTTTAAGAAAAAAACAAGTTTCTCAGAAAATGGGATATATACGGTAACATCAGTGATCTCAATCGGTGGAAATAGAATCAGGGACTCGGATTTTGGTAATATAGAATCCAAACTTCCTAATAACAATAAAAAGTTGTGACAATCTGTCTCGCTGAAAACAGAGAATTATATATTCCATCAGAAATGAAATACGAAAACTCAATAGCCAATGACGCCGACATTAGTAAACTATTTGCTAAATATTTTTTTGTTTCTCCAGATAACAGTCAGGTTCCGAATTTGGGCACAGATTCAGCAAATAATATTTATAATAATTTAAGTCGTTTGCAACTAAAATAAGGTCCTTGGAGGCTACCAGAATTTGATCTTAAAAAAAGGTGGTGCATCAGACGGCCTACCAGCACATTTTGCCAATAACTACTCAACAGATCGTGGTATTCCGCTACTTCTGTTATATAATCAGTCTCTATCTTCAGGAGTTTTTCCTCAAAAGTTGAAAACGGCGTGTATTTTACCATTTTATAAAAGCTGTTGAAAAGACCTTGTTAAAGCTTCGTTTTCACGATGATAGTTTTTTTTATGATAGTCCCGTACTCATGAGAGTGATGGTGATGGTACTGTCATATATATAATGCAACTAGTAAGTTTTTGATTATCAAATAGTCATTTCTGGTTACATGAGATATATTGTTTGGCAATCACACCTAAAATAATATATCAAGTGGAAACAGAAATGATTTGATAATCAAGATTACACGAGTTGCATTCGGCGTTTGAACAGTTTATTTATAAATATTAAAAGTACAGTTAGTGTGGTTGCTATGACGATTGTACTTTCAGCGCGATGTTTATCAAGGTATTTGACTATCAGTTATTAGTCAAGAAGGTATATGATTATCACTGTTGCTTTGTACATTATCAAAAGTTAGTGCATGCGTAATTATGCATTTGTACCGTTTTTTATTGGTTGGTATTATAGGGAGTGGTATAATCATGATAGTGTGATGTCTACAGGTTTTTTAATGTTTCGATAGAATAATAAGCAGTAGCGATATACAGTTGATTGCAGCACAAGCTACTGTTATTGGCAAAATGATTAAAATAAAAATGAGAAGAACAGTAAACAGTTTGGTATTATATTTCTGATTTACTCTGAAATTTCTTTAATTGCAGTAAGCCCTGACACTGGCAGTAGAACTTTCTCTGCACTCGGTTTTTAGGATTGATGTACCTACTTTCAAAAACTTGGCCATCGTTGTACCAGAATACTGACAATTGATTATTGTAACAGTTTAGTATTCACGGTGATAATAATCATGATAGTTACTGTTGCTGCTGCGAGAGTACTCTCAACTACCTAGTGAAGTCAAGGTCCGTAAATATAGCATGCTTGGAAATATAGGTCATCTCAATAACCGCCATGTTCGTGCCCACCAACAATCAATTCGTGCCAAAGCCGTCACGATTAGACTGAGAAACGTCACAGCTTGCCAGCTAAAAGGTCGAGGTTAGATGGTTTTGAAATGCCAAGATGTGTATTTTTGAATTACACTAACCATTCAAGACGTGGTTTTTGTTTATTTCATTTTTCCGTTGGCCAAAAAAAAACAAGAATTTTGGGTTCAACGTTGCAGGCATTTACTAGTACACTACAAGTTTCAAATATCCCGCCATTTGGCGCCATTTTTGTGCCCACTGCATGGTGGCAATGCATAGATGACTTATATTTTCAAAGTTGCTATATTTACGGACCTTGTAGTCAAACCAAGGTCCGTCAATCTCGGTAGTCTTTGGAGTCACTTCATAAGCCGCAATTTTCAGGATCAATTAATGTTGGTAGTCTATCTATCACCATTAATTATCCAGGAAAATTTTGGGGTTGGATATCGCGACAGTCGATTTTACCAGTGCCAGTTTGATAATTAACCGAATTAATAGTACAATACAGGTCGAGCGAATTGTATATATTACATGACAGTATGGCAAACGGGTTTAGATCGACGCCATATAACCTGATTTTAATAAGACTCTAATAAAATGTATCATAGAATTTAAGTTGGCCTTGGTCTGTGTGGATGGTGTCGTCCTGAATTGTGTCGATCGATGGTTCCATCTCCGCAATATTTGCAACACCATCAGGTGTGCCCCAGAAGTCGCACGTAGGACCTTTATTGTGCACTATTAACATTAATGATATTGCAAAGTGTTTTACGAACTAAAGTTTTCTTCTATACGATGATCAAAAAATCTTTAAAGAAAACCGCTGTTAACTGCCTAGAACTGCAACATGACCTATTTAGCTTCGAAAAAGATTGATTCTTTTTGTAAATTTAGATAAATGTTTTGTTAAAACTTTCACACGTAATTGTAACCTAATTCAAAAAGATTATGTTTTAAATAGCACAGATTTAAAAGGGATCAGAAATAAGAAATAAGATATTTGATGAGAAGCTGATTTTTATGCTTACATAGTTGCCGTAAGTCACTTGATTTTATTAACAGGCAGTCTAGATATTTCAAGCATGATCAAACCATTTTGGTTATCTTTTGGAGAGATAGATAAGAACAAATACAATAGTTATTTATATACAAAGGCACTGAAGTTTAACTTTTTATGACGAATGTGGAATTTGGATGCAGAGGTCCGTAGGGCCGAGACAAATAAATCACGTGAGAGTAATTTCAGTGCCGAGGGGAACATCTTTTTTTTTAATCAAGAAATTAGGGTTATGTTGACTTTTTCTGTCACTCATTTATCATCTCGCCACCTACAAAATGTCGTAAAACAATGAATTACTTTACTGTCGACTTTTTTTATTTTAATGACTTTTTCACTGCCGATTTAAAAATAGCAGTTTGTGCAACTAGTTTTGAAAATCATACTTTTTTCATGAATTTGCTTCGCCCACGTTAATCTAGCAAATGAATGAAAAAAAAGACTTTCAAAATGTGTTGTAGGCGTAGTTGTTTTGCATAGTGATCTCTTGTAACTCAAAATTTAGTCGAAAAGGACTTCCGAATTTACAACTGTCAAATTGGCAATTCACAATGTTAATAAAATAGTTTCGATTCTTCGTTAAAAAGGACGACTTTCATAATCACTATTCAAAAAACTACATTTTACAAATAGCTTGTATAGAAAGAAAATAATAATTACTCTCCTGTTTCCAAGATATTTTACATCGTGTCCATTGAGAACAGAAGAGTTATAACTGACATTTTAACTTTGCCCACACTACTTAATCATAAAATGTATAGTCATGCGCTGCTATCTCTGGCCGGCCTCCAATTGGGCACCGCTTACCTGGATCTTTATTCCACCACCGTAATTGGGTACTAGACTTTGGATTAGATATTTTGTTTATAACTGAACTGGCCACTTTAAATAAAATCATGATTAAGTTATTTGTTGTTTACTATGTAAAACAAAATATATCTTTACACTTACGGAGACAGCAATTCAATATTCGCCAAAGCACTAAAAAAACCACATAGACTTAATAATTAGTCGGTAATTACAATATAATATGTATTATATATTGTTTGTAAAAACCAAGACATTTAACATAATTTAATCAACGTGTTTCACTATACTGATTAATTTCAGTTTTTTTATTAAATTTATGCCGGCGTCTTGTTTCGCGATCTTTAGTTGTAACGCTTTCTTTAACATTCAAAAATGTTCCGTCCTCTACAGCAAAACACCTTAGCCTATTTCACTAAGTACAAAAGTTGCCAGTTAATGACAAATATACAAGGGTTCATGTCGGGTGATTAGAAAGTATTGTGTCCAGTTCATTGGTCGTTTACAGGTGAACAATCCCCTAGGGGATTAAAGATTAAGAAAGTGCACGGTGCAGTTCATGCTCAGCCCTACCTTTTATATATTGCAGCAAAAGAATTAAAAAATAATTACCTGTTTTCTATAACGTTTTGCAACACCAATCGTCCTATGAATTCTCCATTAAGCCAATATTCTGAAATACACATTGTTTAGATATGGACATATTTGCTTTCTCAAAACGTTGTTAAAAAACAACTAAAAACTAAATTTGTAAATTAATATCGATTAATGTTACAGTATTTTTTGTATATGTTACCGGAAATGTATGTAATCCGTCATTATATAGAATTCCTAGGAAATGTATATAATGCCTAAAATCGTCAGGAAATGTGTGAAATAAATGTTATTATACACATTTCCTAGGAATTTTATACATTTCCTAACCTGGAATCGAAAATGTGTTAAATTAGGGATGTCATGTCGGTAGGTTAGGTTAGGTTAGGTTAGGTTAGGTTAGGTTACTAGCACTAACAAATCGTCACACTGCTAAGGAAAATCTCAGTTCATCTGTGTTTTATTTTTCATTCATTCGCAAATTCTACAGTATAATGTTGATTTTCATACATTTCCTAGTACCATTTAGGAATTGCATACAATGCCTAGGAAATGCATACATTTCCTAGGAAATGTATGTATTAAAGAACCTTTGATTAATTATTTTACACATTTCCTAAATTGGCTCGGCATTATATACATTTCCTAGGAATTGTATACAATTCCTAGGTTTCATACATTTCCTGTAACATATATACTTCGAATTTACTAATATATTTTGTGAAAAAGTTGATACTCTACTAAGAGTAATCCTGTATGTATCGTAAATAAATAATTAAAACACCCAACTTTATTTTTCGGTGTCTGACGACGCGACGCTGCGTTTTGTTAGCCGTAGACGTCACTAAATGTTTCTATTACAGCTCTCACCTGGAGATTTTCTTGCGACGTAACCACCCAACTTCACGTTCGTTTTGCTGCTCTCTCTACTACATCAATTAATTTGGTACGTTCACTTATTTCGGTGTCTTTAATCTTTTTGCCAGTTATATCGTTTGTAGATTTTCTGAAGTTTTCTTTGTCAGTATCATTGTTTCTACGCCGTAGGTTAGCACTAGCAACACACCCATTTCTAGCATTTTTATTTTTAGGCATATCGGTAGTTCTTTGTTTTTGAGGATAATATATCCCAATTTACCAAATGCTGTACATCCCTATCTAACTCTTCTTCTGACTTTTGCCGTTTGATTCTGCTTCCCTAGTTTTATTACATGTTGCAGGTGTATGTATTTCTCCACTGTTTTTATCAGTTGTTATTATAAGATAAACCGTTTGTTATTGTTCTTGAACATTATATATTCGTTTTGGTCTGGTTCATTTTAAGACCCTCTTTCTTTTCAATTCTGTTGAGTTTTTCTAAAACGAATTTAGTTAAACCTAAATATTGGTTCCGATGTATTTACCATGCAAAGCAATTTTAACAACAAACCATATACTATTACAAACTAATTTATGAAATAGATGGTTATATTTTCTTCTTGGTACGGGGAAAACCTATCCTTATATATAAACGTGTGTTGTGCCTGTCTGTGTGTGTCACGTTTTCATCGTCACCGATCGTGTCGACTTCATCAGCAATCTGTCCTGTCGTTACTGTGCCCTTCATAATATAACGATAAACCGTCTGACTATTAATCAGATTCACCTGGGAGCCTAAGTTAAAATCTTATCGATTGCGAATTAATGCAACTGGCACTACTAAGCATTTCGTTTGATTGTTTTACTCTTAGAAACATTCATATATTTTTACTTAGTTTCTGCATAATTATTAACACTGGTTAACTGTTATTGACTCTAGAAATAGTTAGTTTTATAATGTGCTTTCTTGATTAAGGACGTTAATGGCATTTCCTTCTGTAATTTCTTTATTTGCAGTTCAATTTTATAAATTCAAAAATTACTTTGATTAGAATAGGCCTACCTATGTGGTGGGCTAGAAAGCTAGTAGAATGTATTTGTATGCATTAGAGAAACGCATACACTCATCATAATCCTCAATGGACAATGTAGTCAGCCGTGTTATGACGTTCCCATTGCAGGGGTGTCGCTCTGCTCTTAGAGAGGGGAAGTTTAGGTCTTAATAATATATCAAAACTATTACACAATACAAATAAGATATAACTAAGTATAATAAGAATAGCTAGAAATTTTAAAAAATCACAGAATTGGTCGTACTGATTTGCTTCATTACTTACAGCCAAAGTTTAATACGGAAAATATGTAGCACAGAAACTGTGAAGTCGAGTAAATGTGTGAATCAACTGTACAACTACATTCGGCTATTACAAAAAACCGTTTTCTCAGCACGCACTATGCTTTCATCTGTGGTAATTTTTTTTGTCTTCCTCTAACTAGAGTTCATCTACCATAGATATTATCTTGCTACAATTCTGCTGCTAAAAATTGTATTTACATGGAAAAGATTATGCCTTGTCATATGCAGTATTTTATAGTTGGTATTTAATTTCTTTTGGGACAATGTCTGTCACCATCAAGAATTTAATAACCCCCGTTTGAAAGACTCGCATTTCATTGAGTTTATGTGTACCTAAAATATATTACCACCTCATTATGGAGACAGGGTGGATAGTTGTAGAACTATTTTAGTAAATACTGAAGTAGCTTGTTATAGGATATATTACTGTTTTTCAATATGCTTAGAATAGTTGTTGGCCCCAATCAATTTAAATAGAGAAAGTGGCTGCTGTTTGAAAGGAACATGATACTAGGGATTACTAAACACTATGGAATCCAAAAAGAAGAGTTTAGAAAGGAACCAGGTACCAGAGTAGGTCTATACAACTCCTGCCTGAAAATAATAATTTATAAATAAGTGAATAGCATAGTCTACAGAACATCAAATAAGCTTATTCTCAATGTCTATGGCTGCACTCAAAATCAATACTTCCATTAATTAATGGAAGATTGCTTGTATTCGCGTTTTTAATGTAATACAAAAGTAAAATGGCTGTAACGCAATAAGTCAGTTGCAGACGAATATAACGTTAAGTTAAGTTAAGTAAATAAGTACAACCTCAACAGTCATAACTACTTTTTTTCCACGAGCGGAAGTAGAAATCAGTTTCTAGGCTACAAGTATAGTAACAGAAATAAAGCATTTTTTCATTATATAAATATTTAACAATATAAGAACAAAATGAAAATATCTGTTGTCATGGTGCATGAAAAAATAACATATACACGGCAAAATAGAAGACCATGTTTTCCTGGATGTATTTGTACCCTTCGGGATTGGACCTTGGGCTTAGACCTTGGGCTTAGACCTTGGGCTTACACCTTTGGAAAAATCATGATTTTTCTCTCCCTTGGTGTATAATGTACTATTATAACATGGCTAGCATTTGACTGAGTCTCATTATGTGTGAGAATTATTTAGAAATAAAGTAGGGAAATGTAGTTTTCTCTTCTATGTTGCCAAATCTAATTGGTTGATAGGTAATCTAAGTTTGCCTACAGCATAGCGAGAAGTGTTCAACAGTTCCTTGTCCACAATATATTGCGATAAGTCACAAATAAGTGCACTGCATTGACTAAAATAAGATTGCTGTGATTTTTCTTTGAAATAATTTTTATTCAATTTTGACAGTTTAAAGTGACATTATTAACTCCATAACAACCTTCATAAACACTCTATGATTCACAAGAGAAATAAAAGCGTTTTAATTCACTAGAGAATTAAAAAAGTTTAATTCACTAGAGATTTAAAAACGTTTCAATGAAGAACAACATATCTTTATGATTTGTACAAATATTTACATTCAATTATTCTTTCTCTTTGTAGTGTGTGATATATAATTATCTTAATTTGAATATTTTTAATGTTATTTATTCCAATTTTGTGTATGGCTGTATGGCACTGCGTGCTCGTGAGCCCAAAATCTTTTCGTGAATAAACGTACTATATTTAATTCACTTGGTGTATAATATTTATAAAAAATGTTATTAACGTGCAAATGAATATTTGAATACTTTGGTGTACTTAATTTCAGTATTTTTAATGTGAATTCCCACAATTATCGACTCACATAATGAGAGTTATTTTCAAATGACGTAATTCCAATTCCAGCATTTTGTGACGTAATGTAGTGTGCTACAAAAATCATAATTTAAGCATTTGCCAATTCAATGATTTTACAGCGTCTTCTTCTTCTTCTTCATCTTTCTTCTTCTATTTACTTTAAAACCGCCTGTACATTCTTCATGTCTGCCTTGGTTCGTATCATTTGTCTAAGTTGTCGCTTCATCTCTTCCGTGGTCGTCCAATACTTCTGTGAACTATTGATGACTTATTTCTGGAGATCTTTACTATTCTGTATTCTAGCACTCTGTTTATGTGCTTATTCTATTTTTACGACAAATGCCGCCATTTAGGCTCGCAATGTTGTATTAGATTTTTCAATCTGTCGCCCTACTTTACCTTATGTTTCTCCATTGCTAGATATTTTTATTCCCATGTCATTTCTTCTTAGACTACCTTCTTCTCAATAGAAAATATACCTCTGCGTGATTGCAGGAATGTTGTCGTACATTTTCGTTTTTCAATTAAGGTAGCCATATTCAAGTTCTTGTCCATTAAATGAAATTGTTATAATTGTCTCTGGAAATTGTCTTTGTTGTCGAATACAAGCACTGTATAACATAATATATTGACTTATTTATCCTACACTAATTTGGCATCTCTTCTCATTTTGGACTTTTTTATAGTTTCGTCGATTATTATATTAAATAATAGTGAACTAAGAAAGTCACCGTGTCTAATGCCATTCGCTATTATTATTTTATTTGTTAATTTTCCGATTAATTACTCTGGCTTGTACTAATTTGGTTTCTGATATAGATATTCTCTAAGGTTTCCATGAGGGTAATAGTATATGTCTGTCGCATACAAGATTAAACACATCTCTTATTTGAACTCGATCGAAAGTCTTTTGCAAATCAATAAAGCAGATGAATGATGAGTTGTTGTACACAATTGATTCTTCAACCACCTGTACACGATCTCTACTGCTAAATCCTTGATGTTTTCTGCCACCGTTATTAATGAATTAATTTTGTTGATAGCTTTAGGTTGGTAATAATAAGGCACCCGCTTCTTTTATTTCAATTGTCAGGTATTCTTTATTGTGATATAATTTTTGTACTGATCGAGTTAGTTGTTCTGCAAAGTCTACTATCTCCATATTTGAGCAACTTATTGCAGATTTTATTTGGTTCGGGAGATTTCCTGTTTTTCAACGTTTTTTTATACACTTTCTTTATTTATTCTGTCTGCTCTTTTTCTTTGATGTAGGTGGTCTCTATTAATTCACTTTTTATTTCACCCGTCTAAAGACGAAGGAAGTATTGTAATCGCGAGAAAATTACCTTCCGAGATTTCTTCAGATCTTGCCGGTATAACTTAAAAACTATTTGTTGGAGAAAGACGATATTTTGCATGCGGATCATATGCCTTCCTGGCATACAACCGAGAGAATGTTGGTAAAATGCATACAGGGTGAGCACATTAAAAAAATAAAATTCAGCCCTTTTTTGCTTTAACTCAAGAACTATTACTTCAATTAAATTAATATTTTGCACATAGCTCAGGATTTTACCCTTGGCGAAAAAGGCATATTTTGGAAACAAAATATACAGGATCAAAACCTTAAAAAATTTACCCTTGACGAAAATGGGACCCAAAAGATAGAGGGTAAATGGTGTAAGAGACAAAAAAGGGCAACAAATAAGTGAGTTGTGTAATTTAGCCGCATTACAGAGATGAGAAAGGTTCTGCGTGGCGGCATGCGACAGACGGTCGGGTCACTGCCAAGCGTTGAAATCGCATTCGCAGACGCAGAAGTTCGAATTCCACCGCCGGTAATGTTGTATTAATTTGAAAATTAATGTATTTAGCATTACAAGGTGTTTCCTTTTATTGTTTCAGTATTATTAGCAACGTTAATATATTTTTACCCCTAATTTCCTTTGATTTTTAAAATTGTTTGGTATCACAACGTACACTTGCGAGGAAAGTTTTCAGTAAAGCGCTTCATAATTTTTTTCTTTGCGTTTTATTCATTCTCCATATTTGTTTTTGGAGGCTATTATAATCGCACTCTATTATTTTGAGTGTCTACTTTCAAACTGGAACATAGATATTTTACATTGTTTTTAACAGTTTCATAGATTCTCCAATGGTTCAAGTAAACGTTCATTTTATAAAGTAAAAACTAGTGAAATAACTTGGAATGTTATTAAATAACAAATTGATTTGAGTATAGCTGTCAACTTTTTTCATGTCAAAGCAACTCGTATTTAGAAAACATGAAACACTTTCAATAGTTACTCGAATTATACAGAATGCACGCGGGGAATACTGCAAGACTATTCCCCGAAGAAATTTCATCCTTTGTATAGATACCATCTTATTCATTTTAGAGTTTTCAGTTTTTTTATGAAATTTCTTGTATACCTAGCTGGTTTGGTTTTCTTCCCGCAAATACTCGATATTGCACTTGTGCAAAATATTCGCTGTATTCGATTCCGATTGGTTCAGATTTTGAAAATTGATTGATGGGATTGGTTTATATTATTTGAGGGGAATAGTCATTAATATTTAACAATGAAAATTGTCAAAAATAATTTCATTTTTGGTTCATTAGATGCGCAATAATTTACTCTTGTCATTGATACCAAAGCATTTTCTGTAGGTTGAATTGGTGAGTAGGAATCCATAAAACTGTTAAAAACAATGATAAATCCCTATATTCCAGTTTGAAAGTGGACACCCGGTATAATGACGTAAATTATTTGTATTTAATTTTTAAGTACCTAAGTATTCTAGCTTACAGAATTTTAAAAATTCAAAAATTTTGTTTTTATCGTAGAAATATCTATATATTACTTATAAAGTTAAAAAAAATTAATAGTAAGTATATTATATCGTCAATTTTTCGTTTCTATCGCTATTAGGAGTTTTAGATGACATGTATACAAGTTTTGACGCAATTAACAATAATATCAACTCATTTTGCCATAGACATGATATGGCGATTTCTGTTTCGTTGCCGAAGCTGCGATGGACTATTTCCAAATTATCACTGAAGTAAATAATCAAATAATTTTATACCCGTCAATAGATACGTATCGAAATAAATTTGTTATTTTTCTCTGTACTTTCTCCTTCTTACATCTAGATAAAAATACTAAATAATAACCAAAAAGGGTTAGATTTTGATACGACAGTTTGTAGATAAAATGTTACATTTCAGTTGTCAGTGTTTCACTAGATCACAACTTCTGGCGCAATTTATTTTGACGGCGGTAAAAGGGAAGATTGATTAAACTCACGATCGCTTTGAATAAAAAATCGTTTTGCTCTTATTCATTATATAATTTCTACTACATCATCTCTGCATGCCTAGATCTTGTATATGGGGTTGGCAAAAAGGGCCTATAAAGGCCTACTTGCTAGACATGAGTCTCCCCAAAAATACTACTAGTACTACTACATCATCTAGTCATCCAGTGAACATCGTTCATTTTAAAAAATTTAACTCTTTCAGGTGTATAATAAGACCAAAATAGCTATGACATTGACAGATAATACCGAAGAACCGTAAACGTCGGCAAATACTGCTGATAAATACTGTTAATTAATTGAACGAAATTATATAATCTGATAGAATACCACTCGACTTCTTTCGTATATTCATATACTTTTGCTCTTTTTCGAGCAAAATTGGCGGTACTTTTAGGAAGCACCCGCTCAATGTTTCCTAGCAACACTAATTATGTCCTCGTCGAATATATTAAAACAATATTGTGATATTATTACTGAGAATATCACAGCCAATTTCCATGCTTCGAATATCTTTAATAAGCAACATCGATCTTTATCTCGATATGTTCTCATACTGACCGCTGTCATGTTGACACCTGCAGATATTGGTTTCCCATTTTACCTAATCTTTCCCTTTTTTAAGCATGACTAAAGCTTTTACAGTAGTGGCATTTTAGAGCGTTCTAAATGTATATTATTTGTAAGATGTAGTTCAACTTTGCTATTTCCTGCCGTACTTAATCGTAATTAGTTAAAGAATTGAATTACATTAATTCATATTAATTCATATAGCAAGGTAACATAATTAGAAATTACTATACATATAGCCAGTTTTAACCTGTTACTTAGATTTTCTCGACAAAGAATTTCATAAATAGCATTTATTTGTTTAAGTTTCAAGTTGTTAATTATGTTCTTAGGTACAGCTTGTTTATCTAATATAATCCTCACTTCTTCATAACGTAGGCAGAGAAAGACCATCTCAAAATCTAGAAATACTAAGTAACTAGCTACTAGTATTCCGTTCTTGTGATTGTTTTGTTATATTTTATAACGTGTTAAATCTAAGTGTGCGTAATGTTTGATCAGCGGATTAATTTCGATTAAGATGCATTGCTAAATAATATGGATAAATCATTTTTCGGCAACGCTTTAAGCCCTGATGTTTGTAACTACCTTGGTTTTCATTTATTCTACGATTAAGTAGTGATTAGCTACTTATTTAGATATTTTATTACGTACACTTAATAGTGAGTTCAATGTTTTTTTATTTGCTTTGACGAACCCATGTTATTCTATAATTAGTTTTGTGATGACAATTTAATGCATACACTAAAAATCCCATAAGCCGCGAATTTTTTGTCACTATGACAGCGGCAAAAGTTAGCCCTAACTTTTCCAGCGACAAAACGGAACCCAACTTTTAAAACGGACCCGTAATTTTTTCGGAGGCAGTTTTTTTCGTTAAATTGCCAAGCAAAAAATTCTCATTAAAATGTCAAGTTTACTTCGACAAAAAAAAGATCTCGTGTAATTATAAGTGAAAAATAACCAATAACTAAATTATGAGCAGAACAGAGATCCACTATCAGTTCTCCATTTTCGTTTATGTTTGATGATTTGTTCCATGTTTTTTATCCTTTCTGCTTTGGCATTCACACTTCGCAACATAATTAAAATGCTGTATTTTGCTATTTTATATATTGCTGTAGAAAGTGTATTGTAGAACTTTTGTAAGAGTATAATAGTACACGGAAGGCATGTTCTTCATTTTCGTTGTATTAATAGTTGTCAATGTATTAGATGTAGGATGTCACGTTTCGATGCTTTTAACTTCTGTATATAAATCCTAGTTTCCACTTTTATCTTCATACACGATCCTTCCTAAATACTGCTTCACCTACGTATCGAGGCTTATTAAAACTTCAGAATTTACAAAAAGATATTCCGCTTTTTCTAGGCTTATCTCCAAACCCACATTTTTGGTATTTTGTGTATAACACATTCCATGTCAAATTAATCTTGAGCTAAAATAGCTCAGTTACCCCCGAAGCTTAACGTAAAGAGATGCTTGCTATTGATAGGTATCCTAATTCCTTTCCATGGTTGTTTCAACCTACGCAATGGGATTTGGACATGAATATTAAATAAGAGAGGGTATAGATTACACCCTTGGCTAAGACATTTGATTGGTTCTGATATGTGACGTTTTCTTACCATGTAATTACAAACTCCAATTGTTTTTAACGAGTCTTTTTCTTGGGGAGTTATCGTAAGCTTATAAAAAATGTATTTAAAACTATTTACAAAAGTATTTAAATAGCTATATATAATAGCTATTTATGCAACAAGTGCTAAAAGTCGACGTTTATGCACGAGACATGAAAATTATGAAACTCAGCCTTCGGCTTCGTTTCATAACATGTCTCGTGCATAAACGACTTTTAGCACGGGTTGCATACAATATTTTATCTACGACCCTAATTTTACCGTTATAAATTAATAAATATCGATTTAACATAGGTTTGCATCTGCGACACTTATGTCATAATAAACAGTAGGCCAATCCGCGCGGGCGATTGTTTGCCACGCCAGTACTGTCAAGGTGAGTTACGACATGTAATTATTGATACTCATCTGACTGTATTCATTACATGATGCTTTAATTATTTCAGAAACACTTTACCTGTAACGCAAGAAGCAAGTAGAATAACTTTAACTATAAAACGTCACTTTTAGTGAAACAAGCTAGCGCTAAAAGGCCTACTTTTAGTAGTGGTCGTAGATAAAATAATATACGAAAACGATATTATAAAATAAAGTGTGCTTAGCGATCACAGAGAAAACATGTAGACACTGCTGTTGAAAAAACAATGTTTTCAAAGGCAAATGGAAGTGTTGATCATATACAATCCAGTTTACTACATATGAAATATTAATTTTAAATAAAATATGTGGCACCCATTGTTGGGCACTGCATGCCACCCTTTTAAAAAATAAGTAGAATTAACCTGTAATCATAAAATCGTACTACTATAGTAATTTACGTTACAAGTATAGAAAGTGGAGTTTTTCAGTACGAGTGAGATGTTTTCGGAAGAGGCCGTTAGGCCGAGTCCGGAATTTCGAGACGAGTATGGAAAAGTCACTTTCATACGAGTTTCGTATAATATTTTTTCCTACACTAGCATACAAAATGGAAAAATTAATTTATCCTCTTATTATTCTTAATTAGAAAGATACACTTCGCGGTATTTGTACGGCAAAGTAAAATTCGTACGGCAAAGTAAAATTCGTACGGCAAAGTGCTACTTTGCCGTACGAATACCGCAAAGTGTAACTTTCTAATTAATAAATTGTACGGCAAATCAGCTCTTTCAATGCTAGTGTACGAAAAAGAGTATATTAAATCAATATACAAACAAATAGGTACTTCAAAAATCTAATCGAAATAACAAATGCATGTTAAGCAAATACTTCAATAAAGCATTTACCTACATCCATCTTTACTAATCGTGTAGTTAATTTATGGATATTTATATAACACACCGTTTACAACGCAGTAAGTTTAACCTTGATTAAAAATATAACATAGGGCAGTGTCAGTTAATTCGCTGTGAATAAGCTCCTATTTTTGTAGGGTAAATGACCCTGTGCTTTAGCTACTCGATGTTTTAAATTGGAAAATCTGTCGACTACCTGATTAGGCCATGCAAAAATGTGATTTACAAATAAGATTTGTGTTTAATTTAACATAATTAGATCTAACAATATTTTTTAAAACCATTTTAGTTTTAGTCGCCAATATTCTGGCTCCTCTAGAAAGGGTTGGACCCGCTAGTTATAAATACAATTTAATACAAGATGGTACAGTCTTTTTCACGTAGCTAAAAACATTACAATTAGCCTAATCGCACTTGAATAATCAGGTATATAGACCGCCTTGCTCATAGTCAACAAAGAAGCTATGCCTTTTCCTATTATGGGAATATTTAATCAGACTTACTAACTTAAAAAACAAACAATTTAAATACCATTCAAAATACGTATATTTCGAAAAGCAGCAAAGAGAAACAGTTTCTCAAAAATATTAGTATATGTACAAGGCGCGTCGATAAGGTCCTGTTAGGAATTGCCATTTATAAGATAAGAAACGGGGTGGCGCTATTTAGTTAGCTGTTGGTCATTTTATTTCCGTTACGTTATCGTTTAGTATCTTTTGAGATTGAATTCTGATAACTGCTGCAACAAACAGTGCCGTTATCCGAGGTTCATGATGTGGTGCAGTTTGTTGATCATTGTTAAAACTTACCAATGATTGTATAGATGACATCAATGCGAAAGCAGAAATGTCGTTCGTTTAAAAAGGGGTGTAGAAATACCAATGAAAAACACCCCAATGTGTGTAGTTTCTGACGATTGACCTCGTCGTTTAACCTATAATATAATTAACTAATTTATCTAACTAATGTACAGATTGTCTCAGCTTTTTCGGAAACAGTAGAGTGCAACGAGGATACGCTATAAGAGTAAATAAAAACGGTTTAAGAAGAAAGTTAGTAATTTAAGTATCAATGATTACTAGAAAATGTAATAATGTGTGACATATTTAATTTAATGCTTTTGTGAGATGTATATCAGCAATTAAAAATGGTAGAAAATAATAGAATTAGCATGTTATTGAAGGTTCGTAAATAATTTTACAAAATTACTAAAATTATTATTAACAAAGCAAAAACTATATTAAAAGTTCAAATGAACCCCCTTCCTCAGGTAAAAAACTATCCCATCCTGCTGTAATAATTTTGCCATGTTATATGTTGCATTGCAGGAGTGACACAATTCATTTAGATGTTTAGCCCTCTCACTAATATTTTATGTACCCCTATACAAAGACATCGAGTGCTGCTTAGCGGGGTGATCTTGGTGAATGTAAAATTGTTCGTTTTGTGATAATGAGCGAATAGGAAACATATTATTCAGTTAAATTAATTCGGTTACAGTCAATGTTGCAACATAGGTATTTAAATATCTGGCTCTATTGAAATTACCTTGAATGGTAAACGGTTATTTAATATCCCAGCCCAAACATTAATCTTGTGAGGATACTAATCCGTTACATGTGGATTTTCACGAGGCTAAAATCTGACGGCGGACGGCCAAATAACTAGACTAATTGAAATGAAGATTCATCTGAGAAACAAATCATTGGAATAAAATAAATTGTCATTATTTACCCTTTCCATGATATCTTCCAGAATACCATTTTCCTTACTTCTTACATCTTTGAAAGATGGGTTGGTTTGTAAGAATAATATCCTTCTTATTGTAATTTTTTTTCGACGTTGTCTTTATTAGTGTCTATTTCTTCAGTAATTAGTCGGTAAGATTTAGAAGAATTTAACTATACACTTGCTTAAACCATCAATTTTCGTTCTTCCTTTCTAGCAATGAAGCACTGAAGTTACTACCGTTGATTGGAGGGCATTTTCTACACTGTTTACGTTTTTCAAATGCATTTACAACTAATAGAAAGGATAATTGCATTACCGGCATAGAATGATCTTATCCAACACCTCCTAGGTATACCTAAGGCTATTACTAGATCGATTTTAGACCTCTAAAGTGTCTCTTTATCCACTAGTGAGATAAAAAACCATAAGCCTCTAGTGAGCTAAAAACCATATCACTCACTACTGCATTGTTGGTGTAGCACTGTCAAGCTAAGTTAAATTCGACTTTTGTGAGTCTGTGTGTCAAATAACAAACAAAACCTAACCTACTAACCTCGAAATTGATATAGACTGACAATACCCTTCAATACTGCCAAACGTATAACACGAATCACAGGCGTTTCTAATTCTAAATTTATTTAATCTCTCGGTACTTTCCAAATTGTCACTATGAGTTTTCACGGCTGTCAGTACACAATTGATGTTTTTTTACAGTGCTTTCGTAAAGTAGTGGATAAATTCGTTAAAAACTCAAGGAATAACTTTTGGAAAAAATGCTGAGACCCGTCGATTTTTATTTTTAATCGCGCATTTTTTCAAATAAAATCTATATATACAAGGTGATCTGGCTAGGAGGTATGACGTCATCGATGTGTTTTTTAAATGGAAACCCCTCTTTTTTATTACGGAATAGGAAAGAACGCATTTTTTTACTTACGCCAAGTTAATTTTTCAGTATAGATCACACGACTAAAAATTAAGAAAAACATTTAAAGATTGTAAAATAATAAATGTAATTTTGGGAAATATGATTTTACGTTTTTATCAATGAACGCAATCAATAAAAAACATGTCGGTCGTCTTGGCTACTGTCAGACAAACAACGGTGCACAATTTGAACATTTAATTTAGTGGTTTTTGAAATTACCATTGCAATTAAATTAGTATTTTGCAATTTTAATTTTTTTTTTCTTAATGTTTGGTCATATGACCTATACCCAAAAATCAACTCAGCGTAAGTAAAAAAAATGCGTTCTTTCATATTCCGTAATAAAAACAGGCGGTCGCCATTTAAAAAAGCCTCGATGGACTTTCCAAAAGTTATTCCTTGAATTTTTAACGAATTTATCCACTACTTTACGAAAGCATTCTATAACATAAAATCGGTGCTCTCTTTGTATGCGTGTTTGCGTGTTTGCATGTTTGCGTCTATGTTTGTTCGCTATCTCCTCCGAAGATACTGGACCGATTAAGTTGTACGATGGCTTAAAAGTTTGCTAATTTTTAGATTTAGATCGTAGGCCGGTTTTTATTTTCAAAAAAAGTGCGAACAAGTTTTAATTTAATTAACACCTCTAGGCAGCAGGGCGGAGCGCCTTACGCCGTGCTCTATTAGCTCGGGTGCGCGCATTATTCAAACAAGAGAGGTGGTCGTGGGGTAGGGTGCTGGCCTATCACGCGGGTGGCCCCGGGTTCGATCCCGCCGATGCATCCTTTTTTTTTTAAATTTATATTGATGAATCTCTCTCAATTTTGCGAACCGAAACGTAGTTCGGGTGACTCACTAGTCGTATTATATTCGTGTTTTAGTTGCGCTTTATTCACTCAAGAAAAGCATTCTTTTGTGGATAAAATGTCTTCTAAAACATTTATACAATAAATTACTATAATTGCAAATTTGAAATCAAATGTAATGTCACTGGCACTATAATTACATTATATTTAATAATATTCATGGACTTCCTATAAGTATTAAAAACAACCGAGACAATCAACAATAAGATCTAGAGTGCATTAACACGCCCGATTAAAATATGACGTTTTATGTCGGAATGTTTCACTTAGAACTAACTGATTTCACAAAACTGAACCTCGACACCGTCTTCTGATTATATTGCACAATTTTATCATTAATATAATTTTGTTTTTTACAAGTTTCGTTCCTCATGTTTTTAATACCAACATTTGCACTTTTAATTTTTACATAAATTTCAGTCTGAAAATTTAACAAAACATTTGTAAATTGAAATATGTTTGGATGGCTGCTATAAAAACTCGCATTGAATCTCGAGTGAAAAGATTCACATGCGTTTGTTGTTCTGTACATGAAATTTGATTTGCAGGCCCATATTGTGGGTGGAAATAATGCGTTGTTCTTGTTGCTTATGTAATTATCATACAAATATCGTCGAAACTCTACAACTCTAGTATTATTGGGCATTAAATAATACAATTCGGTATTGAAAAAATCGACTGCGTCTGTAGGTTCTAAAAATTGCATTCCAAAATACACTTTTAAATGATTTCCAATAGCAGAATCTTTATTACTATACTCGGTTACCAAATTAAGAGCCTGAATTTTACAATACCAGGATTGACATAAATGAAATCTACAGCCAAAAACTCTAACATTTGGCCACAAAATCAATTACGATTTCTGTAGGATTTAGTACTAATCCAACTTCATGACATTTTTGTTGAACAGTTTAAAACAAATTTAAATAAGTATTACATTTTTTTATTTGTCAGTAGGGCAAAAACTAACGGTACATAGTGACCGTTCTTAAAACCATGCACTGTAAACATTTGATAAAAAAACTTGCTTGAGAATTGAAAGGTACCGTCCATATAAATTGTATCTAGTGAACACAAGAAATGTAAATTGCTGCAGCAGGAAAACACAATGATTTCTTTAGCTTGATTTACACTTAACACAAAGTCTTCTAGTTTATTGGTTTTTAAATTAATATTTTGCACTGCACTATAAACATCTTCTTTTTTTTCGGTAGCGGAGGTATAATTCTTTCTTCGAGCGATATATAGGTTTCTTCTGATGCAATCAACGTCGTTGGTTCCAATTTCAGCACTGGCTCCATTTGTTTGTAATTCCAAGTGAATTAATTTGGACGGTTTTTCAGTAATGTCCTCTACAGCCTTTCTTTTTATAGAATTGCTGAGTACTTGTCTTGCAATATTGTTATCCACATCATGATTGTGACATTCACTTTTCTCGATTATTTTGTTTTCATCCACCATATTGGTGTAAATTCTTGCTGCACATCTGCGGATGCAGCATCTCCAGCGTATTTTCCACATTTGGAAACGTGAGCTTTCGAAAATTTATAATTGTTTACCACTAATAGTTTACAGCCCTTTCACTAAACATCGACTGTGCGATTTCGTTTTCCATGTTTTCACAACTTTACTTTTTCACTGTTTAGCAGAAACTAGTAGACATTAAAAAATAATTTTTGCGTGTACTACCCACAAGCCCGCCCCTAAAGAAGAACTACCAATTACATCTTACATCCCACTATGCTAATTACAACTACTTCTCCTAAAAGTGCATTAAAAGATCATTAACACGTTATCTTAATTCTTAATACCTTGGTCCAACTGACTGGTCATGCTAATCCCCAGGTTTCATAATGATCGGATTACCTTTGGGTTCATGGTCTAACTGACATACGCCCAATAAAAGTGGCACAAAATCCAAAACCAAATCTGGCAACCACGTTCTGTACATTAACATAAAATTATCATTTTGTATAAAATGGGCATAACCTAACCTTTGTTACTGACTGACAGCATATTTACATAGTGAAATTCATCTAGAGATCCTGTATATAGTAACCTATATACAGGGACTCTAAATTCATCACCCTAACGGGGCCTCCTATCGGGAAAATAACTATTGAACCGGTTTAAAGACCCCCCCCCCCCCAAGCATCTGCTCCACCCCTGACAGATCTCAAATTAAACTTGATATTATCCTACATTCTTAGTAGGTACTATACTACCTACAGTACAATTTTCATCACTTATCCTTTTACATTTCTATAAGAAGGTATTTACGTGACGCTGTTTACATCAGCGACTAGCCTCTCCTCTCTTGTCATCGGGAGAAATAACTCTTTGGAAGGAGCTTTGGAGAGACAGGGAATATCTCCCCCAAACAGCAGCAGAGGCACATCAAGAGGCAAATGAGTTTTTCCCAAGTATTTTTTTTTACAAATTCTCACTACATTACTAATATCCACTTGTAGTGTGGAGCTCAGCTTCTCTTCACTTAAGCTAATAAAATCGTACCTTCGTACGACAATGACGGAAGACAGGTTGAACGGTTTGGCTACCATGTATATTCACCGAGATATATCTGGCAGCCTACAACCTGTGGAAGTCATTGAAGAATTTGCAAAAAGTTATCCGAGGAGGCTCGCTATGCATTAAATGAGCAAACTATAATTTTATGTGTTTTTTAGTGTTATAGTGTTTACCTTGATAAAGCCTACCCTCAGCTGAATCAAGCCCCTCCAGTATTAAATTCAGACCGTTTCCTCCGTGGTGGGGGGGATGAAAGTTGGGGTGGTGGGGGGGGGGTATTTTTGTCTAAATTAAAATACAAAGATACATAGTGATTATATATGGTATTATGGTATTATACTTATTTCCGCACAATCCACCCATTCCTTTACATATTAAAAAAACCTAAATATTATGTGGCAATGTTCTCGGGAAAGAATCTGTACTGCCCGGGCGGGAATCCCCCCCCGGCCACCCCCTAGATTCAACAGTGAGCCCCTCCTTCAAAATCCTGCATCCCCCACTATCAGCCATTATGTCAATCAAATTATTTTGTCGAACGAGGCTAGCCCAATAATTAAGCGTAGGAATTGCTCAAAAGTTTCCAGGGCAAACTCGGTCTGCCCTGGCGTACCCCTGGGTACGGCCCTGAAGTGACCGAAACCATGGTGACTACGCATTATTATCAATATGAAGGACATAATCATTATTAAATTAAAAGAAGCCATGGTAATTACCCATTATTATGGACATAAGGAAGAATTAGTGGTGACAGATTGATAACCCGGTTGCTATAGTGGATACTAAGAATAAGTAAGCGAAACGTTCGAAGGTCTTTAGTTAGGTGGTCAAAAGATATCGAAAAAGTGGGAAGCGCCAATGGGTCACGATGGCCAGCAATGGAGATGAATGGAAACACATTGAGGAGGTCTATGCGCCTAATGTTGGTATAATAATGGATGTTTGGATGGGAGGCGGGGGGGGGGGGGGGAGCTTGAAGCGCATCCATCCTACCAGTTGATATTGCTATACCTTCACGTATAGTGATATTGATCTGTTTATGAATTATATTTTTATCAACTTACAGTTGCCCTGCTTATGATTTGAATATCAATAATTTTTCTTTGTGCTAGCTCCTGAAAATCAGGGGTGGATTTATTTTATCTAGATTGCTTATTCTGAAATCTGATGTTCTGATTTGTATTTTTTATCACAAGTCAAAAATAGCTTCTGTCAAACATGTCAAACAACTTTGAAAATTAAATGACAAATATTATATCGTCTCACTGCCACATAACATTATCAACCAGTAAGTATTTCTTTAATAACAATTTTACCTTTTAGTCTTGATTTTCTTATTTCAGTGCTTACCTTACTACTTAATATCACCCACCTTTCACTTGAATGTCCTGGATGTCAACCAAGCTGCTCCACTCTACTTACGACTCCAAATTTTTCAGTCCCCAATCACAACGAAAGGCCCCAATGACAGACAAGACGTCCACCTGACCAGAATTAGGGATACAAACTCTTCCACAGCATGGAACCAAATAGACCCTAACTTTAGCCACCTAACTCCAACACCGTATCCGCCAATTTCCTGAAACGTGCTTCCTCTACTGATGGTCCTCCCTTGGAACTCTCCCTTAGCTCGACTTATTCCAATTCAATTATTATACAATGTCAAATGTAATTATCCAATAAACTTCACTTAGTATTTTACTCTAGTTGTTTCTCATTTGTAAATTAGTTCTGCTTTCGAATTAGTTTTTCACCACATACTTGTAAACTTCCTTAGTTTTATTTCTCTTCTTCTTAAGTTAAATTTCATTTCCATATTACTACACCAATTTAGTTTTACACTTAACTCTTTTTAATATCCAAACATTACTTTTAAAATAGGGTTTATTTTAAACTGTTAATTACACCAAAATTATTTACTGCTACATTTTTTCAAATTTGTTATCTCAATAATTAAAAACAAAGTCCTTGACGATATGATTTTATACTTTTAACACCCTATATACTTTTTTTTATTTCTACCTACTATTTATAATAATTTATTTAGATTAAGTATTTGTCATTCCCTTTTTAAATATTATATTATATTTGAATCCATCTGTTTCTCAAATAGCCATATTCCACTCAATTATAAATTCTATTTTCTTTTCTAATTGTATAATAATTATTCATATTCCCAATTCATATTTAAATTGATCCTGATTATTTTTAGCTATTGTAATCCTTTAATCCCATTTTAATATTGATTTTTATACCCCTGTATATATCATTACAATATCTATAAAATGGATAGTACTTTACACTTCTACATGTTTTCTAAATCCAAATAGTGTATGACATCAGTAATTCATTAATGTTTTGCTTTAGTAGTTTGTTTTTGTCACAAAACAATTAGCGTTGTATAAATATCTGAGATTAACCAACTTGCTAAACTATCGTTTCTGAAATGTGGTTGTTTAATTAGCGATTACATAGAATTTTAGGTTCCTGCTAAAAGACTGGAGATTTTACTATAACTGAAAATGATTGTGCATAAATAAAAATTTGCTTATGCTTCGAAAACATATGAACGCAGAGAGATATAAGTCGATCGTATATGTAAAACGACGTAAACATGGCTTCTTATCGATGCAAATTTATACGAGCTTTGCGACTGAAATTGTTTACGCGTTAAGAAGCGATGCATAAACAAATACTGTACCGTATTCACCTGAATGAGCTTGAAATCCCTTTAGACATATTATTTACAAAGTTGGCGGTAAATTTATAACTTCAGTGCGAGCGTGCTACCGTAATTTACTGTCTATTCGAGATTTAAATTTGTTACCCCGTAATAGAAAAGTTGCTAGTGGCGTGTTCAATAAACGCTAGTTAGAGTTCGCAAGGAAAGCGCATGACACCAAATACCAAAACCAACTGCAACTTACCAGCTTGATAACGAAATTATTGAGTTATGAAATTAGAACTAACTTTATCGCGAAGTTCTATAATTAATATTTCAGTGTAATGCCGCGGAACTGTATACGAAAGTGAATGTGATCCCAAATATGTAATCCCAGTTCCATATTAACATATAATCCTGGTTTATATTAATGTGCAAGGAAATAGTTTAATCAGATTTACTAAGCTAGAACCTATTTTATTTCACATAAATTACATTGTTATGGATATAAGGATTCCTCTCAAAACTTGGTATTGGCAATGGTCGAGTTAACAGAATATAGGAACAGTGATAAATGTATTTGAGAATAATGTTCTCAAGATATCAGTTTGAATCGAGAAGTTAGTGCTTCAGATAAATAATTTTTACAGACGTAATCACAGCTATTAATCATCCATGCTAATTAGTTACTTTACATTCTTTTTCTACATTTTGAGCCTGCAGCTATAATTTAAGTTTTAAAGGTAATTATTACTTTTTATATGAATGAACTTTTATCTCCACCGCCTGCAGTTACTAAATTGAATAAAACTATAAAGAATATTAGTCGAGTTGGTTTGAGTATATTAAAATCAATTATTAAACATGTTTACCACTAATTTTCATTTTTTGTTTTTTATTAGATGATATCTACACCTCAGAAAAAAAAAATTTAAAATGGGATTGCGGTTGATCATGCGGATTAAAAGAACAGGCCATGATTTTAGGACACAGCTTTAAAAAGGACAGTTTTAGCATATAACTAATCTTAACATAATGAAGAGCTACCTTGGATTAACGACAGGGGTGAAAGCAAGCATTGGTATCGTACACTACAATATCATGACTTGAAATTAATTTACAGGACTGCTCGAAAGATGCTCTAAAAAATATTGAACAAATACACTGGACTATTCTCTATATTTAGCTTTACTCTCAAAATTTCCAAATTCTTTAAATAATAAATAATTAATTAGACAGTTAAGGTGATAGCAAATATTTTCTCTCATTTTCCCCTGTTTTGTAGTAGTTATGCTTCTTGAAATCTTATATGTGTAACAGCTGGTTCCACAACGGATGAGTGTTGATGAATTTGTCTTTTCAGTGCAATAGAACACAAATACTGTTGCTAAACTAAAATTATTGTTTTTTTTTCAGTAAAGCTGGGCAAATCACTTTTAAAACGTAATTTAATTACCAATCACCAATTACTGCCTAACGAAGTAATTGAATTACCAGATTATCAATTACACAAAAGAAATAGTAATTCAATTATCAATTACTTGGTAATTGTAATTGCACAACATAAATTACTTCTTCAATTACTTTCACTAGAAGTTGCTGTCGTATATTTGTATTCATAGTATTTGGATAGCCATGTGCTAATACATCGTTTTAAACAAGCAAATTGAAATAAATAAATAATTATTATGAACATTGTATAGCGAAGGTATTTTTTGTCAATTGCTGTAGAAAAAATTAAGAGATATTTATGCATTAAAGGAGATATGCATATGTTTTTTCCCTGAGGTTGACATGTGTTACAGACCGAGGGCTCAACCGAAGGTAAGAACATGAATATATCCCACGGTGCATACAATATTTTATTTACTAGCATATTCGTAAAAATAGTACGAAATTTCAAAATGTCATAATGACATTTAAAATTAGAATATGTAAGTATCATCAAGGATTGCCTCATTGTATGGTTGCTAAGACGTTAATTGTAGTTGCATTGTTACCATGAGTTTGAGGGAGAAATAATTTGACAAGTCCCTTGGGAGTTATGAGTAGCTTTTCATATTTTGTTTCTATGACGAAAATGTTCAATATCATGTTGCTAGTAGATAAATTATATTTTTCCACGACCGGGAGTAGAAGTCGGTTTCTATAGCATCAAAATTGTGACAGAAGTAAAACATTTACTCCCTGGAGACTAAATAAGACAAAAATTTCCCTAGAGAGTTTTCATTATGACTGACACAACAATCATGTCAAATTCGAGGTGATCAGGTTAGGTTTTGCGTCAGTATTGACACAAACTGACGCAAAACCTAACCTGCTAACCTCGAATTTGACATAATTGTGAGCTCTTGTCATAATAACTTACAGTGCCACCAACTTTAAAATTTACCATAGGCTACTAATTTTAAAATAATTGTAACTAAAATGTCCATAAATGACGTTTAAAAAAACGGGTTTTTCGTTTTAAATCTTCTTGCAACGTGAAAAAAAAATAGTATATGCAACTCGGAGAGAATGCTATTTTGCTTCAGTGCAATTTCTGACTCTCGGGGTTGGCCCTCAAGTCGGAAATAGGACCTTAGCAAAATAACGCATTTCTCTCCCTCATTGCATAATCTATTATTTTATTTGTTCCTCACTTATAAACATCAATTTATCAAGTCACTGTATTAATCAAGAAAGTTACTAACTTGTAAAATCTTTACTCAGTTTTACAAGCGTGCTCATAGATAAATGATAGCGTGCAAAGCCAGAGTTGTCTTCCTTAGTGTGTGTCATATTGATAAATTTAGTAATGTTAAATACTATTACCGTACTCTGTAATATGTATTTACCGCAGACTTATTTTCGCTTCTTGTACACTAATAATTATTATCAAGCTACAATTCTATATTCTGGACAGCCTAAACTACGCAAGGCACAGCACATGCACATCCCATATAAAAATATCCATGCCTGTACCAAATATCTTCTTACTCGTGCACAAAACTAGCTATTATCTGACTAGTCATAGGAAATAATATATTATAATGCTCCAGGAATACCTTATTGACATTTGTTTAACATGTAGCCTAATAAGGCCTTATCTTAGTTTTTGCATTCTGGAGATTTAATACTCAATCCAGGCCAGTAATTGAGTAAAATTGAATTACCAGAAAGTAATTCAATTACCGCAAGTAATTCAAATATGTAAAGTAATTTAATTACCTTAGAGTAATTTATTTACTCAAAAGTAAATGAGCAACTGATTTCAAAAAATAATTGTCATGTATTTTATAAAAAATGGCAATTACCACTTACAATTACTGTACTTTGGAAAGTAATTCAATTCCAAGACAAATCAGCAAAAATGAATTTATTAGTAATTTAATAACAATGTCCAACTCTGCTTCCTAGATATCGTTAAACGGTTTTTAATTACAATTCAATAATTATATGACCTTTAACTCATCTTCACATGTGCATATTTAATTGGTAACGTATCAGTCGTATTAGTAGATATTTGAAGGTCAATGCCGTTTCCTAAATTTAATCTGGTTTGCCCTTTTCAATGTAACTATTCACTGATGCAATAAAAGCGAAATTGATAATAACTTTATTTAAGAACCTGTCCAGTCAACGATGCAACTTCGACATTTATGATTATGGAAGCATTTTAATGGTTAAACTTAAATATGTTGTGAACTTTATTAAAGCTATATGCTTTAAATGTGCCATATTAAAAAGTGGCTCCAACAAAGTACATACCCAGTGTCGCTCTCAATTTAGTTAAAATGGTATACGTAGATCGTATTAGATCATTCCTTCAATAATAATACCTCAATCACCGTTATATCCATAATAAGCACAGTGTAAATGTTACTGCATTAAAGGGAACAAGTGAAATAACGGTATTAATTCATTTCATAAAATATATCGGCACTCCATTAATGCTATTTAAAGTAGTTATTAAATGATCATTGAAAAGCATCGAAAACGTTTTAGCGATTTCTCTCTTGCGTGATTCGAAAGCCGATTTAAAACATATCAAACATTAGTACCAGAGATCTTTTCTGAAAATCGAATATCAACTTGATTTTCTTGACAGGATTCTGCACTAGCTCTCACAGAAATAAAACACCAAATTACTCCTACAAAATAACGTTTTCATGGGTTCCTCAAGTGCTCTAAATGACTGCCGTATAACCCAAATCTGAATCTATTGGACTTTTATGTATGAAGCATACTTGCTTGAACTAGCGAAATTTTGGAACTTGAAACACAAAACTGACCGCAACGTACAACAAGATTCCTTGAAGTACCTATGCAACTGCCAGTAGGTATTACTGAAGATCAGAAACTATACTCGTAGATTACGTACTCGTACATGTAGCATTGTAGCTGTCAAAAATGTTTTCTATTTGCTCTTAATGGATTGTAACTGTTTGTATTTCTCAAAAGTTTCGTAGTGCTTATCGTCCTACTCAAACAAATTTGAAAATTCATCTAATAAGTAGATGTAGTGCTTCAAGTATTACATTTTGACAAGTTAATATATCGTTTTATTGTCATAAAATAGAGAAGTGTGCATTTTGCCTGACGCTTAAGATAAAGCAGAAAGTGATATGAAATCAAGAATAATTGTATACAGGATATATATCAAAATCGTATTTTTTTCTTTCATATTAAAGTATGATATTTATGTTAATAGTGTCCAAAAATGTGAGTGGGCAAACGCAAAGTTCCAAGCATATTTGCCCTGTTTTGGCAAGCTAGCTTTGATGTATATGGAATATATGACATTATAAAATTTTAAAAATGCAAATTATATCGAGTGTTTATAAATGCTTTTCCATCAAGTTCCCTTTGAAATATTTGTTGTATGATAAAAAAAATCGAGGTTAGCAGGTTAGGTTTTACGTCAGTTTTGACACAAACTGACGCAAAACCTAACCTGCTAACCTCGAATTTGACATAGACTTAGAGTGCCACCAACATATTATTCATACAACAAATATTTCAAAGGGAACTTAATAGAAAAGCATTTGTAATCATCCGGTATAGGAAAATGTTCCATTCAATTCAAACATATTTTGGCCACAATTATGTTATTAATCAGATATTTGAATTACGTAATGTAAGGTCTTAAAATTAAATCTATTTTAGTGAAAGTGTCAATAACATTATGACATCAAAAGTATGTCACCATTTACCCTGTATTACCAAATGTATGCAAATAATAAGAGTTAATGTCGATATTAATATATTGATTTTAATTTTGTCCCAGCTTACACATTTTAAATGTCAATGCTAATGCTGTTCATGTTTCCCGAGAAAGTGAGTAAAACAAAACGTCTCAATTTGATAAGTTAGCGGTTGGTTTTTTACCGTTTTAATGTTTATTAGCAACTGTTTTAAAGCCAAATAAAAATTTACCAAACCATCTCAGCTCTGATAAATAAACGACCGCTGTGAGTATTACCCTCGCATTACCTGCGAATATCTCGTAGCAGGGAAGAAAGATTAAATTTGGTAGAAGGTTGTCTATAAAATTAAGGCTCACTTTACCTTTTATCGTTGACGAAATTTATACCTATAAACTTGCACAACACGGTGTAGAAGGGTATGAGAGCTCAAATAAGCTATAAACATATGTCTACTACTAATGAAAATGGAATAACCTAGGCTTACATAATAATCTGTTCGATTCGATTGGCATTAAATGAATAAACTGACACAATTAATCTTCACAAGTGCAAAAATATGTGCTACATATTTTTGAAACTTTAATTAATGTTTAACTAAGTATATATATTTGGCGATAATTTATTTGAGTTAATATACGTTTTATACGACAAGGCGAGCTGATAACATTCGGGATAGTACAACCTACGGATATTTTGTAGGTTGTCGTTTCTCTTGAAAGCGAAATGATACCTGACAAGCTCTTAAATTGAGCACAGGCGTACGAAATGAAATGAAAACTTATATTAAACTTTTGGTAGCGTGCATATATGTGGTTGTAGATAAAATTTGATGTTAGTGTTTACATATATTTCTTAAGACTACAACCCACAGATATACATATTAAGGACTATTTAGTAGTAGCGTCGCTATAATATTATGATACTGTGAATTCTGTCTATAATGTTATGCACAAATTTTAATCAATTTTTTTAGAATGGATTCGTAAATGAAGTACGCAAAAATTAAATACACTCTCTGTGGGCACGAAAATGGTGTACTGTTCTTGACTTAATTTTTGTACTTCGACGTGGGTTGCAATAGCAACAATCATTATACTTATTCCTTTAGTGTTAATTAACGAGTGCCAACGAACAATATATTGTCCTAGAGACAATCTGAGTTTGTTTTCTAAAAATAAATAAACTATTAAAGTGAATAAATTAACAGGTGGAATAGTAGAGTTTTACTATTCCACCTGTGATATTCACCCCATTTCGAGATGATTATGGATCCTTCAGCTGATGAAGAAATTAAATTAACATAGACTCTTTTCTACGAACGTTTAAACAAAGGTAGTAAATATCCATACAAAAGATATATGATATTACGATAAGTTTATCGGACTAGACAAGTAAAGTATCGTTAATATGTTAAATATTTATCTCCTCTAAATAGAAACTTAATTTCTAATCTGTACAAATATAATTTAATAAGTTACTTCATGTGGTGCTGTATAAGTAATTATGATTACAAATGTAATAATTTAGAGTAAAACCTCACATAGAGCAGTTAATACTACATGTAATAGAGATACAAAAAATAATTGTTTACCATGTTTCATGAGAAACGTGCCCTTTGTAGATTTAAGAAATATTTAAATATTCTAGTTCAAGTCTAGATACTTACTGTCTATAAATAATTACATGCATGGATAAAATAAAAACTTTACACAACCAAAAATCAAGAAACTGAAAATCTTTGTGATTCTGTTGAAGTGTTTTAATAACATCGAAACAAGTCTTTTTCAACTAAAAATATTTGTGTTTTTACTTCCCTCGTCTGAGTATTGTAATCGCGCGATCTTCACTATTCAGGGTCCCTAGATGACGAAAAAGAGGTTTTCTCAATTCCGTCTGCCTGTCTGTCTGTCTGTCTGTCTGTCTGTCTGTCTGTTTGTCTGTCTGTCTGTCTGTCTGTCTGTTGGCGGTATAACTCAAAATATATTTGTCGAGGAAATAGTAATTTACGATACAGTGCGTAAAGCTGCTCTTTAGGCACGAGTGGGGTAGAGTTAAAGCGCGAGTGAGCGAGCGTTTTAAGCCCCGCGAGTGACTAAGATGCTTTACGCATGTGTATCGTACAATATTTTATCTACGATAGAATCTAGAAAACACGGTAAATATAAAAAAAAATTAATGTAAATTAGGATTACCAGCAACCGGTCGTAATTTTGCGTGTTTAAAAAATTTTAAAACACGTTGCTATTGACAACGTGCCTAATGAAATCTTTTAAACACGTTACTACTGACGACGTAAACTAATGAAAACATGTTATTAAACAGTCGTTTTACAAACTTAAAACTGCCAACTAAAAGGCAATTTTACACACTGTCGTAGATAAACGATATTTTGCATACACATTATATATAGGATGAGCACCTTAAAAAAATAAAACTTTGTTTATATTTGCGTTAAGTGGGAAATAGATTAAAGTAGTAATTTGCACATAGATCCGGCCTTACACTTGACGAAAATAGAACCCAACAAATAAAAGATAAAATCGCAAAAAATTCAAAAAGTTTTCACAATAATACCCTTCGCTTAAATACAACCGCGCGTCTCACACATCAGCGTGTTTATTTTTCATTCAACTTAGTAATAGATACAAGTAATAATTTGTACATAGTGTAGGCTTTATTCTCACCATAAATGGGAGCGAATAGATACAGAATAAATTTTTGACAATACAAAAACGAGTCACAAATTAGCGGTTACTAAATATAACTGCGACGGAGAAATTGCAGAAGCCGGTCCTCCGTGGCTCAGGTAGAATATTGCGCGTTCCCTTAGGATATCGCACTAAACGTTCGGGCTGCACACGCTGTCCACCTGCCGCTCGAATTCGACTATGGGTAACGTTTTTTTTATTTGAAAATTTACTTAATTTATTAGAAACGTGAAGATATTTTTACTCCTAACTTAATTTGACTTTTAAAATTATTTATTGTCACAATGACGAGGGAAGCCTGGATAAAGCCTTTTACAGATTTTTTTACATTGTACTAAAGTACGCAGCAGTCTGGGAAGATGACTACGTCACCGACATATCAGAATTTCTAATGCTTTATCTTAAACGACGGCTTTCACCTTCATAGTAATAGATTATATTAGGTTATCATTTATCAATCATTTACTAACTGTTTCTTTTTCAAATCTTCTAACAAATTTGGTTCTATGTTCATCTTCTGATGGTTTAATATCGATGCCGTCTCAACTAATGAAATGAGGGATACTCAGAATGAGGAAAGAAACCCTAAATGATGCAATGGGAACAAGAGGTTTACAACAAGAGGTGACCTCGGATAGAAATGCATGAAGACTGGGAGCGAAGAAGCAGTGACAGCCGTATAAATCTGGAATTATCTTATTATTATATTTACAGCGTCCGGCAACTATGCGAGGATGGAAGATATTTCGGAAACTATGAGAGTTAAATAAATATTGTGTATATAAAGCGGTAGTAACGAAGATGGTGCACTTTATTAAAATAGTTTTGATTATACAGAATGGGTAAAAAAACTGTGGCGAATCAAACCTTTTTTTATGGAATATCCTATATTTGGACAGTTTGAAAGTTTTGCATTGAAATACTAATTATTTTGATATAAGTTGTATGGGTCTAACGTCAATTGTTTTGGAGATATTACTGATTTTATACAAAAAATATGCTGAACTTCAGGCGGCTTGCTGTAACAAAGAACAATTGAATGAAGGAAAACGTTACCAAAATGGCGGATTTGGGAATTAATGTTATACTGTTTTTGAGATGTGATATTTGAAGGTATAACAAATGTTAAAATAATTATTCAAACATTCATGTGTCGAATTCGCTCAATTGCCAAAATGGAATGCTCAGTCCAGAATCTTAATAAAACGCAAATACGCACAATTTCCGAATTAAAGCATTGATCAAATTCATTTCTATAGAAACATGTAATTTGAATACAATCAAATATATGTATAACATATACATATTATGAAAAATACTAAAATTCAAATTGAATAAAACAGGAAATTCAGTTTATACAAAGAAACATGCTTACATGCATTTCTTTTATTTGCTGATATTGTCATTTCTACGATATGTCAAATACGTCACGAAAGATTACGTGTGGTAAAGACGAAAATATTTTTGCACTTCAATCATTTTTACATAGTTGGATATCAATATAAACATCATAGGGAGAGTCTTCTGATCATTGAAATAATAAGTAGGTAGCATATAATATGCTATCTAAAACGTATGCAGAGTAGAACGAGTAAACAAGCACTATATCTATGTTTCAACTGATACAGCAAGCGATGAATACATGTTGTTTATCACAGTTGTATATCATATACTTGCAAAATGCCCTTCTTTGTGAAGTACTGGGTGACTGGGGTGGCTATGATTCTGTTTATTGTAGAGTAAATGGTTCTGCTACAAGATGGAGTAGACTTGAAAATAAGAACTGAAGAATAACATTTGGAGCAAGGGCACTTTAGGTTACTAAATTAAATTTAATATTGTTAATCTCAATATTATTATATAAATACTTTACTGTTTATTGACTTCTTATAAGGTAAATCAATGATTTGCGTTTAATATATTTTTAAATGAATTTAATTAACAATTCCAAACTAACAATGAAACCCAATCTTTGTAATAAACTTATACTAACTGGTGAATTTATTCGTACCTATGGATGTAAGCATTTATTGGATGTGCCTACACTGATTAAAAACTGTCTGTTTGTTTCACCTTTATATTCGGTATTCTTCGGTGGCCAATTCTCCAGAAATCGTGTTTCTGAACAACTATGGCGTGTTTGAGTACGAGCGTTAGCGAGTACTTAAACGGTGTACGAGTTAAGAAAACCACTTTTCTAACGTGTTGAGTATACTATTTTATAGCATTTCATAAGAAATGTAAAATATAGATTTTTAGATACAAGTGATACTAACTGTCAAAACATAACAAAGATGAGCATAACTCATTCCTATGTACTAAAGCACAATAAGCAGCTCTCCAGTTGATGTTATGCGTTTGGAAGTACTGAAGTGCGTTTTTGGTAACACTGTAAGCTCTATGTCAAATTCGAGGTTAGCAGGTTAGGTTTTGCGTCAAGTGTCAAATTCCACTTGACGCAAAACCTACCTGCTAACCTCGAATTTGACATAGACTTACAGTGTCACCAACAACATACTTCAGTATTGCCAAACGTAAAACGAATCGCCGTTGCCTAAGACATAAAAGTGTTGCTAATGATAAAAGTACCACACTTCTTATCGATTTTATATGTGAACTGCTTAGATTTGCAAGTCATACATGGGTAACCACTGGCAGAAGAGTGTTATTGCCGCGTGTAGATTTAACACTTTCTGATGTTACATTACATCTTGCTTTCGGAGAAGATAATTTTTTGCGCGCCTAGCATTTGCAATGACAATTAATAAATTATAAGATGAGCTCTGAATATAGTGGAAATTTATTAGCCATAACCAGCATTTAACCATGGACAATCGTATTGTCACGTGTGCGTAGTTTTGAAGACTTAATTAAAATTGTACCTAATGGATTGTGACCACACGTTAAACATTGTCCATACAAAATTTTTGTAGCTTGCAAAATCCTTTGCAACAGGTTCCACTAGATACTTCTACTTGTTGATCAATGTATTTACTAAATTTGTGGATATGACGTAAGAGCCTAAATCTTATTGCTGTAGTAGGTAGCAGGTTAGCTTTGATATTTTGTTACCTTCAGGTTGAGCTCTTACCTATAAACGAAGCGTTACTTTGCACATCATGGTCAATCAGAATTTTATGTGATCGAGGTCGTAAGAATTACTGTTTTTATGTCTACTAAATCAGAGCTTACAGTTCCCAATATAAAATTTTCTTTAAAAGGCGATTTTTGTTCATTGCTTCTTCACTTTTACCATTCTATATAAAGTGCGCTAAAAAACCTTTATGAAGTGGTCTTGTGTCAAACAGTAATTTTTGAAAGTCATATCGTAACTTATTTTATGGATTGCGTACCTATGCACACAACCTCACTTTGACAACTGGCAACTGAAGCGACCGATCGCACTGAATTCTGGGTAGAGCGATGTAATAATCAAGGGTAATACCACAAGCAGTGAATATATTTTTGACAAATTGTAAATTATTGCGGTTTAATTTTACGATATAAAATCACATCAAAAATGTCACGAGCCGAAGGCGAGTGACATTTAAATGTGATTTTGTTGAGTGAAATTTGCTATAATTTCTATGAAAATGGCAAAATATTTAAAAAATATATATCCACTTCGAGTGGTATTTGGGACGACTATTTAACAATATTAATGCATAACGATTAACTTTATTGAAAAATATTCCATCAATTAATATAATTATTCATTCTCAATTAAATTCAGCGGAGTACTTCCAAAACACAGCATTTTAAAATTTTTAAAACAAGCCACACAGTTTGTTGGGGTTTAGTGATACGTAACCTAGCGATATCACTAAGGACAGAACATCGTTGCTAAGCGATACTTCGCAACAAGGCTATTTATTTTTTGAGTACGTACATTGTATTGTGAATATTTTACATGGTGCCCAATATTCAGTGATATACTGCTGTTATTGGTTGAAAAAATCAAATGTGTGCAATGTGATTGGCTTATATGTTATAGTGTTGAATAGTCAAGGGTAATACCACAAGTAGTGGATATATTTTTGACAAATATTTTGCCATTTCCATGTAAATTATTGCGTTTAAATTCACGAAACAAAATCATATCAAAAATGTCACGAGCCGAAGGCTAGTGACATTTAAGTGTGATTTTGTTGAGTGAAATTTGCAATAATTTCTATGGAAGTGGCAAAATATTTAAAAAAGTATATATCCACTTCGAGTGGTATTTGGGACGACTATTTAACACTATTAATACATAGCGATTAAATTAATTGAAAAATAAACCAACAATTAATATTCATCCTCAATTAAATTCAGCGGAATACTTCCAAAACACAACATTTTAAAATTTTAACGCAAGCCAAACTTTGTTCACACAGTTTGTTGGTTGTTAGTTTTACGTAACCTAGCGATATCACTAAGGACAGAACATCGTTGCTAAGTGATATTTCGCAACAAGGCTATTTAGTTTTTGAGTACGTACATTGTTTTGTGAATATTTTGCATGGTGCCCAATATTCAGTGATATACTGCTGTTATTGGTTAAAAAAAGCAAATGTCTGCAATATGGTTGGCTTATATGTTATAGTGTTGAATAGTCACTGTCATACAGTCGTAGACAAAATGTAGTTCAAAGCCCTCTCGATAATGTGTTTTAGTGCCCCCGTCTAAAAGGCGAAGGAAGTATTGTAATCACGAAAAAATCACCTTCCGAGATTTCTTCAGATCCTCACGTTTCAAGGGTCCCTAGATGATGAAAAACAGGTTTCTCAATTTCGTCTGTCTGTCGGTCTGTTGGCGGTATAACTCAAAAATATTTGTCGGAGGAAGACGATATTTTGCATACAACATTATATATTATATATATACCTGGAATGAAACCGGGAAAATGTTAGACAAATATATACAGGGTGAGCACCTTATAAAAAGTTAAAAAAAATATTTTTCATTCAACAATAATAGATACAAGTAATAATTTGTACATAGTGCAGGCTTTATTCTTACCAAAAATGGGAGCCAATAGATATAGAATAACTTTTTTGACAATACAAAAACGAGGCACGAAATAGCTGATTACTAAATATAGCTGCGACGCAAGAATACGAGAGGTCGGTTCTCCGTGGTGCAGGTAGAAATTGCCCGGCCCCTTACGATATCTCACTAAACGTTGGGGATGCACACGCGATCCGCCTGCCGTTCGAATTCGACCACCGGTAACGTCTTTTTTTATTTTAAATTTATTTAATTTACTAGAAACGTAAAAGATATTTTTACTCCTAACTTAATTTGATTTTTAAATTATTTTGTCATAATGTCGACGAGGGAAGTTCTGGGTAAACTCTTCTACATATTTTTTTTGAACGCCCGTTATTATAGATCACTGTATGCTGAACATGTTAAAGCTAGAAGCTAGTTACTTTACCTAGCTTACCTTAGAATATGAGTAGCGTTAGCTTCGTCGAAGTGTATAGCCAGAAGATATTGATTTCAAAAGAACAACTTCTAAACATATAACTAATAATTTATTATATACCGATGGGCCACAACTATATATAACAGCAATGAGATAACATGAACAAAAACATAACACGTATTGCTTGAGTAAGAAAGAGATAAACATAGTAGCAAATATTCTAGTAGGTTTGACGCTCATTTTAATTATGCCTACAAAAATTTTTTTGTATGGCCATCTCTTTCATACTCAAGCATTCTCTTTTGTTGTTCATTTATCTCATTGCTGTTATATATAATTATGGCCCCATCCGCATTTCTTAAATTTACCCTTCCATTTCATCATTTTTGTCTGGAATAATCACGACCTGCTGAATTGTTCTACAAGACTTTTGTCACACAATTCAGCAGGCCGTGGGAATAATAATTCAGGTAGACAAATCAAATCAAGGTAAATATTTTACACGCGAAAGTATACGTTTGCGCGAAAATAAATCACGAGCGTCCTAATCGCGGAGGCCGTTTACTATTGTTTACTGGTAGTTCATAAATTGTTGCTTGTTTCTAATTGTCAAATGTTTACGTGCAGCTGACTAATTTTTCCGTTATTATTCTAAAGTAGGTGTTAATTACTGTTGTTACGAGCTACGTAATTATGAACGTCAATATATTTTTGTTGTGTAGGATAAAAAATACTGTGTATACCTAGGCGGGAAAATGAATATTTTCCGGGTCGAAAGAAGATACGGACAGCCGAGTCGTAGGCGAGGCTGGCCACTTCTTGAGGCTTCTTAAGTTACTATTTTACGACCGACCAGAAAAATATGCAGTTTCTGGAGAATTTTTTTTTGCCAGAAAGTAACGTTCTGCCGGCCCCTGATGCCTTCGTTGCTATGGTAACAAATTTGTGTTGTTGTTTGGACTAAGTAAAATAATAGATACTAATGCCATAATTTTTTTGAGTTTTCGAAAGTGAATTCGCAAGTTTGAACGTATAAACTCGGCTGTCGTAAAAAAATATTGTACGATACATGACCGGAAAGTGTTTTGCAGGTCTCCCTAACCTTTCACTTGGTTGGACCTGCAAAACAGGACTTTCCGGTCTTGTAACGTAAATTACTATTAAATTCCCTGATCTGTTACTCCATTTTATCATGATAAGCAAGTTGAAAATATATAAATGCCTCAATTCAATTGGTTTCGAGTCTATAAAATTACAGCGTTCAAGATATTGATTTGGAGATTACTTACAAGTACTTCCTAAATAAGTCTACACAGGGTGGTCGTGAAAGCTAGGGACATATTTTACCAGCACTAACTACATAAAAATAGTGAAGATGTCTCACATAAAATGTTTTCTTAAATGGCCAAATAAAAAAGTTGAATTAACAAAAAATTATTTTATCCGCAAACGTCACAAAAGTGACAACTTATTTGTCTTTATTGACAAGGTAAAAGTGTCACTTTATCTGCCTAAGCAGACAAAATAGCGACTTTTGCGTACTTTATCTGCCTAAGCACACAAAATGATTGCTCTCTTTCTTTCTTTCTATGTTTGTTCGCTATCTCCTCCAAAGATACTGGACCGATTAAATTGTATGATGGCTTAAAATTTTGCTAATTTTTAGACATAGATATAGGCCGGTTTTTATTTTCAAAAAAAGTACGAACAAGTTTTAATTTAAATAAACCTTTAAGCAGCGGATCGGAGCATCTGTCGCCGTGGGTTATGGTGTGACAGCTGCTGTGGCCGTGTGCTATTAACTCGGGTGATTCAGTATGTTCATATATCATTACAGTAGCGCGTTATCTGAACAACAGAGGTTGGCGCAGGGGTACAGTGCTCGCCTGAAATGTACCAGAATACGTTTGCGGATAAAATAGTATATGTTATTCGGAGTAAAAGTGACTTTATGTGGCTTAGCTGAATTATTTGCCTCACTAACGTTCGGCTAAATAAACTTCAGCTTCGCCACATAAAGTATCACTTTTACTCCTAATAACATAATCTACTATTTTTGAACTCATCTGTCACTTTTTTGCACGCTTCTGTCAAAACTGTTTATTAAATTCAAATATTACATTTTATTATTTATTCAAATTTATGGTTATAGTACTATTGCTAATATTTCTAATAACAATACCACCGGAAGTCGATGGTACAGAGGACGAAACACTGTAATCAACTACATTTGAAATGTACTTAACTTCACCCTGCTTCAATTCTGTTCTTTTGTTTAAAAGAATTTGACTTGCAGAATTTACTTTTTCCTCGATGCATTCTTCTACGTATCCCTCTGCGACTGTTGAAGACCGCCATCCTCCGAGACGTTTCAACCTTAAAATATCAGCCCCCGCACCAACTAACAAAGAAGCTGACGACCTTCTAAAACTATGGCCTGTACAACACTCTGGATTTGGCAGTTTTAAACACGAGGCGATAAGGCTGGGCATTTTAGCAAACTGATTAATTCCAACAACTTGAACCGTACATTTTCCATATCTGTACTGCAAAAAGAATCTCCGATGTTCCACGTGTTTTGGGCGTAGTGCCATGTATTTTCTGCAAATTTCAGCAGGATTAAATATATTTTCCGTAATGGAAGGTACCGTAAATGTTCTTTGAATTTTGGTTTTCGAATCTGGAATTTTCACGATTAAGTAAGAATCCTTGTCTTCTATGTCGTCGATTTTCATCTTGGTCAGTTCATCTCGTCGGCATGCACCTGACAATCCCATAATAAACACTACTTTCATTAGTAACAATTTTTCATCAGGTGATTCTACTAAAAAGGTGGTTACTTCTTCCCTCGTAAAAACCTTCGCCTTTTTGGGTTTGTACCCCTCACTTCGTCGTTTTAAAAAGCCGTTACCTATAAAATCATAATTAAATAAGCCTTATTGTTATTTTATTATTGTTAGGTACCTTAGGAAATCTTCCAATATTAACGTTTTCCTTTGCTACCAATGTCGACTTTAACATAGAGTATTTGGACCAAAGAGTCGACGATTTTAATACTTTGGATTTTTCACCCAAATAGGCCAAAATAGCAGTTTCTGATACTTTCCGAATCTCCTTCTTGTTGCACCACGCCCTGAAAAGTTCGTATTCATTTTCGTAAAGTTTTCTTGATTTTTCAGGTAGAAGCTGAAGAGTAGCAGCGTCCGCTGCTTTTTGAATATCATCAGGGACATCACTTTCGTCGCTCATGTTTAAAAATGCAATGCACCAAAACGTTACTTTCGTGGAAAAAGCAAAAAATAATGGCGACACAAACATCTGATTTTGTTTACTAAAACTAATAATACCTTGGAAACCCAAAGTATGCCTAACTTGATCTTTAGCGTTCAATTTAAAACATTGAAAGCGTATTGTAACTAACATGATTTTTAATGAGTTTTCAATTTGAAATGATGTTGAGGTTTTGTAACTTTTTTAGCATAAATATGTGGTAGTCGAAAAAGTTATGTATACAACTCGTAGCTAAAGCTTCTTTTTGCACTTGTGAGATTTAAAGAATTCGCCTGCGGCTCATTCTTTAAACTTTCTCACGCGTGCAAAAAAGTGGCACTTTAGCTACTCCTTGTATAGATAACTATTTTAAATGCGTTGTTCAAACACGCTGTGTCGCATTATAGAAAAAAAACTAATTTTACGTAGAAAAGTTCTCTTGACATTATTAGCTCAATATCTTTATCTCAGGTCAGGTCCCGCATCATTATCGCCAATACAATAGTGGGCATAAGGCCCTTTTAGATGATGTTTCTATTATCTGCAATTCCTCCTTTATAGCATAAAGATTCGCAAAGCTATTGATATTTATAAACAGCCTAATAATCTAAATCAAGACTAAGGTGCTCATTTCTGAACCCCGCCTCCGCCCTCTTTATTCACCGCTACGACTCTTGGCTATAATTTTTGCCTTCTTCTTTTCAGTTGGTGGTGCAGAGCTCTGTGGGTTTATGGATAACACACCTGCTTAGTAGTTTTCTTGAGCCAACAGAGCATCTGCTCTGAGGCGAATGCTGGGGCAGTACTTCTCCACCGTTATTTGCCTTTCATCCATTCTTCACTGTTCCTTTCTCTCACCCATCCTGTTCTTGGCTGAAAAGGAAAAGATTGACATTGCTTTGAACCCTTATCTCTTTGCGATCGGTGGAAGAGGTTCACCTCTGACGCGGTTGACACATTGAGTTATCGTGCTCTTTTGTTTTACTCCTGGTGTAGCTTAGTGTGAAAGTAGATGAAACGTTGAGTTCTTCTACAATAATAATAATAGTATTACTCGATGTCGATTATACGTACAACTCAGAGAAGAGCTATAGCTATGTGGGTCCGGCGATTACTGAAAAGCCCAATGCGAAACCTGCACACTCGTCCAGATTCAGAACAAGGAAACTGACGTACTTGACCCATAAGTCTTCTGCGCAGTCTTGATTGTTTGCTACCTTCAACTGTGATCTGCGCCACTGCTTTCGGTTCTGTGCAATTTGTTCTGTATTCTGATATCAGATATTCTTGTACGACATCATTAAATCTCGTTGCTTGGCTTCCTAATATATGAATAATGACACGGCCCAGTTTCGAAAGTAGTCATTATTATTGTATGTTTACTAACAATATCAGTATATAAACTGTCAAAAACGACATAGTATGGAAACAACGTTAAATATATTCAAGCGATTGGCTTTAAAACCTACTTTTTTGAATAATTTTTAGTAAAAGTGCTGTATTGTACGTATTATACTAAGACTTGTAGTATATTGGCATTTTTTGTTTTAAATATTTAAATACTTCATTTGTAACATTATTACTTTGTTTTATATATTACATTGAAACAAACTAAAATTAATTTATATTAAAAAACCTTGTCGATACTATGAACGAACCACAAGCTGTTTATTGATTGTTTCTAAATTAGCGAAATGTTTGAATAAGTCACTTGAGGGGAACAATTTCATTTTATGCGGAAATAACAATTTTTGAATTTTTCATTTACAAAAATTTCAAAAGCTGGCAGTGCGCTTGTTTGGTTCAAAGCAGAGTTCAGCAGCACTGCTATTCATTACTAAATTAATAATTTCCATTAATTTTAAAACTTCTCTCCGACAGATACCGTCAATTATTATTAGGCAGTAGGGGGTGAACTTAAGTTTTAAGAAACTTTCTCACTTTTATCCTGATATCAATGGGAAGATAACAATGGCGTATTAATAAGTTATCACCGGAAGTCCTATATCTGCCCGGTTTTGCAAGTTAGAGTTATGAAATACTGAATTAGCAGGGACGTTTCGACGCTGTAACTAGGACGTACCTATAAAATTATAAAGCCCTATATAAGCTCCACATAATAAATTCTGAGTAATAACAATCGTTCATGAAACTAGCGACGTAGCTCTGTAATATGGGCAACACGTAGCTCATTGAGTGTTGGTTGGAAATTCTATTGTGAAAACCGTATGTTACATAATTTAAATATTGAATTTTCAACTAATAAATTGATTAACTTTTATAACAAAAATATACTAGAAAATCCCAGTCGGGTGCATTTCCTTTATTTACAATAATCGTGTTTGAAAAAATAAGCTAATTATAAACTCATAAGTTAGTGCTTGCTTACTGAACATCGATCATAAGTACAAATATTACGATATCTTAATGGTTGAATTGTAATCATTTACATTTCAAGAACTAATTTATGACGCTGGCCCTCCACTACAGTGTTAGTCACTTCAAGATAAAAGTACAGGAGAGCGCTTTACACTCTTGCACCCTTGTTTATCTGGTCTGATGATGACGAAAAGGCTCGCTGTAAAGTGTGGGTAATTAATTATATGCAACGGTTCTCTAATGAAACAGAATGAAAGATTCATAGATTGTTTGCAAAGAGGTTTAAAATGTTAATTTTGTTGCCGGTTTAAGTTATTTTATGCAAGTGCAATTTGCTGTAGTAATTTATTTGAAATTTGAAAATTATAATCTCAACACTTATTACAATAATTTCGTCGCTTAATTAAATTTTAGGTATATTATAAAGCGGTATGAATAGACTCTCTTTGTTAATTAAATACATTTGAATGTTTTAACTACTAATGATATTGGTCCGTATTTTCATCACATTAAATATGTCACTAACCAAAATTCTTATTACCCTTATGACAACGGTAGATCTTTGTTTTACAGATTGCGGTAACTTTTTTGAGTCATTTTGTTTTAATATACTTGGTAAGGAAGAGAGATCGCTACTTATTCATTATTGATCACCTTCGCAGCTTTATTTGAGTGGAAATAATTTTTGGAATCGAGTTATAACGTAGATTAGAGGCCGGTATATTTATTATAGTCAACTATTACATTTTTCTTGATGCACTAATGCATAGTCATCTTTTAAATTTCGACGGATTTCAGTGTAAATGTATTTAATGTTGTTTAATATAATTGAATGTAGGTATTATATATTATAAACAACCATAAGGTCAACTCAATACTATACATTATAATTATATTTTCCAGTTAATTGACGTGACTTATGTGATATATACCCTATTCAAACAAATTAAACCAAGTTTAAATATTCTTCATATGAGTTCGAAACTAAATCAATTTAAATAACTTGAGCATTGGAAATTAGAAAGTATTTGGAAAATCACATTATCAGCTGTCGTTTTCAGCGTTCATAATGAAAGTTTAGAGAGTTTGAGAGTTGCAATACCAAGGCGTCGTTTTTAATTAAAATTGTAACTGCACGTCTGTGAATTCCACATATGCTTGCAATCAATATCACAAATTTGTTTCTAATATTAACTACTTA
Source organism: Agriotes lineatus (assembly GCA_940337035.1). Taxonomy (NCBI): domain Eukaryota; kingdom Metazoa; phylum Arthropoda; class Insecta; order Coleoptera; family Elateridae; genus Agriotes; species Agriotes lineatus. The sequence continues at coordinate 93,767 of CALNHX010006162.1, forward strand.
ACAGACAGTGACACTATTTTACACTAAATGATTATAACAACAGTTGTTATAAAAATATTAAGGTTGTAAAAATAATCCATTAGAAGATTTGGGGGAATTACCAGCCATCGAGTTTATTTAAATTTTTGAAATTAAATGAACAATAAAAATATTACGAACATAAGGTTCTGTTCGCTTACATTATAGATATTAACGATACAAGTTTGATTATGAGCATCTTAACGAAACGAGTTTGATTGCGGCAATCAAACGACTTTCGTTGTGTGCCATAAGCAAACGTGTATTGTTCAATATTTTATCTTCATCAATAAACTCTGGTTCAATGTATAAAAAGAGTGCGGTAATGAAGCTCTTAACGATACTAAAATTAATTTGGTTAAGAGGCTATAACAACACGGATGAAGATAATAGATATTAACGATACAAGTTTGATTATGAGTATATTAACGAAACGAGTTTGATCAAACGAGCAAACGAGTCTCGTTAAGTGCTATAAGTAAACGTGTATTGCTCAATATTTTAGCTTCATCAATAAATTCTGGTTCAATATATTTTTTTATATAAAAAGTGCGGTAATGAAGCTCTTAACGATACTAAAATTGATCGCATTTCATTTGGTAATGTACTAGATTTCTACATTCAAAATCGTTGAGAAATGTGGTAGGTACATTTCTCCATTAGTAACACTTTTCTGCATAGC
>CALNHX010006163.1:0-94462 GCA_940337035.1 Agriotes lineatus
TTGGTGACCTTTGGGGTGACCTTTGGTGACTTTTGGGTTACCTTTGGTGACCTTTGGTGACCTTTGGGGTTACCTTTGGTGACCTTTGGTGACCTTTGGGGTGACCTTTGGTGACCTTTGAGGTGACCTTTGATGACCTTTGGGGTGACCTTTGGTGACCTTTGGGGTTACCTTTGGTGACCTTTGGTGACCTTTGGGGTGACCTTTGGTGACTTTTGGGTTACCTTTGGTGACCTTTGGTGACCTTTGGGGTTACCTTTGGTGACCTTTGGTGACCTTTGGTGACCTTTGATGACCTTTGGGGTGACCTTTGGTGACCTTTGGGGTTACCTTTGGTGACCTTTGGTGACCTTTGGTGACCTTTGGGGTGACCTTTGGTGACTTTTGGGTTACCTTTGGTGACCTTTGGTGACCTTTGGGGTTACCTTTGGTGACCTTTGGTGACCTTTGGGGTGACCTTTGGTGACCTTTGAGGTGACCTTTGGTGACCTTTGGTGACCTTTGGGGGTGACCTTTGGTGACCTTTGGTGACCATTGGGGTGACCTTTGGTGACCTTTGGGGTGACCTTTGGTGACCTTTGGGGTGACCTTTAGTGACCTTTGGTGACCTTTGGGGTGACCTTTGGTGACCTTTGGGGTAACCGTTGGTGACCTTTGGGGTGACCTTTGGTGACCTTTGGTGACCTTTGGTGACCTTTGGTGACCTTTGGTAACCTTTGGTGACCTTTGGGGTGACCTTTGGTGACCTTTGGGGTGACCTTTGGTGACCTTTGGGGTGACCTTTGGTGACCTTTGGTGACCTTTGGTGACCTTTGGGGTGACCTTGGTGACCTTTGGTGACCTTTGGGGTTCCCTTTGGTGACCTTTGGTGACCTTTGGTGACCTTTGGGGTGACCTTTGGTGACCTTTGGTGACCTTTGGGGTGACCTTTGGTGACCTTTGGGGTGACCTTTGGTGACCTTTGGGGTGACCTTTGGTGACCTTTGGTGACCTTTGGTGACCTTTGGTGACCTTTGGGGTGACCTTTGGTGACCTTTGGGGTGACCTTTGGTGACCTTTGGTGACCTTTGGTGACCTTTGGGGTGACCTTTGGTGATCTTTGGTGACCTTTGGGGTGACATTTGGTGACCTTTGAGGTGACCTTTGGTTACCTTTGGGGTGACCTTTGGTGACCTTTGGGGTGACCTTTGGTGACCTTTGGGGTGACCTTTGGTGACCTTTGGTGACCTTGGTGACCTTTGGTGACCTTTGGTGACCTTTGGGGGTGACCTTTGGTGACCTTTGGTGACCTTTGGGGTGACCTTTGGTGACCTTTGGGGTGACCTTTGGTGACCTTTGGGGTGACCCTTGGTGACCTTTGGTGACCTTTGATGACCTTTGGGGTGACCTTTGGTGACCTTTGGGGTGACCTTTGGTGACCTTTGGTGACCTTTGGTGACCTTTGGGGTGACCTTTGGTGACTTTTGGGGTGACCTTTGGTGACCTTTGGTGACCTTTGGGGTGACCTTTGGTGACCTTTGAGGTGACCTTTGGTGACCTTTGGGGTGACCTTTGGTGACCTTTGGTGACCTTTGGTGACCTTTGGGGTGACCTTTGGTGACCTTTGGGGTGACCTTTGGTGACCTTTGGTGACCTTTGGGGTGACTTTTGGTGACCTTTGGGGTGACCTTTGGTGACCTTTGGGATGACCTTTGATGACCTTAGGTGACCTTTGGTGACCTTTGGTGACCTTTGGGGTGACCTTTGGTGACCTTTGGTGACCTTTGGTGACCTTTGGTAACCTTTGGTGACCTTTGGGGTGACCTTTGGTGAGCTTTGGGTTGACCTTTGGTGACCTTTGGGGTGACCTTTGGTGACCTTTGCTGACCTTCGGGGTGACCTTTGGTGACCTTTGGGGTGACCTTTGGTGACCTTTGGTGACCTTTGGGGTGACCTTTGGTGACCTTTGGTGACCTTTGGTGACCTTTGGTGACTTTTGGGGTGACCATTCGTGACCTTTGGTGACCTTGGTGACCTTTGGTGACCTTTGGGGTGACCTTTGGTGACCTTTGGGGTGACCTTTGGTGACCTTTGGTGACCTTTGGGGTGACTTTTGGTGACCTTTGGGGTGACCTTTGGTGACCTTTGGGATGACCTTTGATGACCTTAGGTGACCTTTGGTGACCTTTGGTGACCTTTGGGGTGACCTTTGGTGACCTTTGGTGACCTTTGGTAACCTTTGGTGACCTTTGGGGTGACCTTTGGTGAGCTTTGGGTTGACCTTTGGTGACCTTTGGGGTGACCTTTGGTGACCTTTGCTGACCTTCGGGGTGACCTTTGGTGACCTTTGGGGTGACCTTTGGTGACCTTTGGTGACCTTTGGGGTGACCTTTGGTGACCTTTGGTGACCTTTGGTGACCTTTGGTGACTTTTGGGGTGACCTTTCGTGACCTTTGGTGACCTTTGGTGACCTTTGGTGACCTTTGGGGTGACCTTTGGTGACCTTTGGTGACCTTTGGTGACCTTTGGGGTAACCGTTGGTGACCTTTAGGTTGACTTTTGGTGACCTTTGGTGAGCTTTGGGGTGACCTTTGGTGACCTTTGAGGTGACCTTTGGTGACCTTTGGGGTGACCTTTGGTGACCTTTTGGGTGACCTTTGGTGACCTTTGGGGTGACCTTTGGTGACCTTTGGTGACCTTTGGTGACCTTTGGTGACCTTTGGGGTAACCTTTGGTGACCTTTGGGGTGACCTTTGGTGACCTTTGGTGACCTTTGGTGACCTTTGGTGACCTTTGGGGTGACCTTTGGTGACCTTTGGGGTGACCTTTGGTGACCTTTGGTGACCTTTGGGGTGACCTTTGGTGACCTTTAAGGTGACCTTTGGTGACCTTTGGTGACCTTTGGTGACCTTTGGGGTGACCTTTGGTGACCTTTGGTGACCTTTGGGGTGACCTTTGGTGACCTTTGGTGACCTTTGGTGACCTTTGGTGACCTTTGGGGTGACCTTTGGTGACCTTTGGTGAGCTTTGGTGAGCTTTGGTGACCTTTGGGGTGACCTTTGGTGACCTTTGGGGTAACCTTTGGTGACCTTTGGTGACCTTTGGTGACCTTTGGTGACCTTTGGTGACCTTTGGGGTGACCTTTGATGACCTTTGGGATGACCTTTGGTGACCTTTGGGGTGACCTTTGGTGACCTTTGGGGTGACCTTTGGTGACCTTTGGTGACCTTTAGTGACCTTTGGTGACCTTTGAGGTGACCTTTGGTGACCTTTGGGGTGACCTTTGGTGACATTTGGGTGACCTTTGGTGACCTTTGGGCTGACCTTTGGTGACCTTTGGTGACCTTTGGTGACCTTTGGTGACCTTTGGGATGACCTTTGGTGACCTTTGAGGTGACCTTTGGTGACCTTTGGTGACCTTTGGGATGACCTTTGGTGACCTTTGGTGACGTTTGGGGTGACCTTTGGTGACCTTTGGTGACCTTTGGGGTGACCTTTGGGGTGACCTTTGGTGACCTTTGAGGTGACCTTTGGTGACCTTTGGGGTGACCTTTGGTGACCTTTGGTGACCTTTGGGGTGACCTTTGGTGACCTTTGGGGTGACCTTTCGTGCCCTTTGGTGACCTTTGGGGTGACTTTTGATGACCTTTGGGGTGACCTTTGGTGACCTTTGGGGTGACCTTTGGTGACCTTTGGTGACCTTTGGTGACCTTTGGTGACCTTTGGGGTAACCTTTGGTGACCTTTGGTGACCTTTGGTGACCTTTGGGGTGACCTTTGGTGACCTTTGGGGTTACCTTTGGTGACCTTTGGTGACCTTTGGTGACCTTTGGGGTGACCTTTGGTGACTTTTGGGTTACCTTTGGTGACCTTTGGTGACCTTTGGGGTTACCTTTGGTGACCTTTGGTGACCTTTGGGGTGACCTTTGGTGACCTTTGAGGTGACCTTTGATGACCTTTGGGGTGACCTTTGGTGACCTTTGGGGTTACCTTTGGTGACCTTTGGTGACCTTTGGTGACCTTTGGGGTGACCTTTGGTGACTTTTGGGTTACCTTTGGTGACCTTTGGTGACCTTTGGGGTTACCTTTGGTGACCTTTGGTGACCTTTGGTGACCTTTGATGACCTTTGGGGTGACCTTTGGTGACCTTTGGGGTTACCTTTGGTGACCTTTGGTGACCTTTGGTGACCTTTGGGGTGACCTTTGGTGACTTTTGGGTTACCTTTGGTGACCTTTGGTGACCTTTGGGGTTACCTTTGGTGACCTTTGGTGACCTTTGGGGTGACCTTTGGTGACCTTTGAGGTGACCTTTGGTGACCTTTGGGGTGACCTTTGGTGACCTTTGGTGGCCTTTGGTGACCTTTGGGGTGACCTTTGGTGACCTTTGGGGTGACCTTTGGTGCCCTTTGGTGACCTTTGGGGTGACTTTTGATGACCTTTGGGGTGAACTTTGGTGACCTTTGGGGTGACCTTTGGTGACCTTTGGTGACCTTTGGTGACCTTTGGTGACCTTTGGGGTGACCTTTGGTGACCTTTGGGGTGACCTTTGGTGACCTTTGGTGACCTTTGGTGACCTTTGGGGTGACCTTTGGTGACCTTTGGTGACCATTGGGGTGACCTTTGGTGACCTTTGGGGTGACCTTTGGTGACCTTTGGGGTGACCTTTAGTGACCTTTGGTGACCTTTGGGGTGACCTTTGGTGACCTTTGGGGTAACCGTTGGTGACCTTTGGGGTGACCTTTGGTGACCTTTGGTGACCTTTGGTGACCTTTGGTGACCTTTGGTAACCTTTGGTGACCTTTGGGGTGACCTTTGGTGACCTTTGGGGTGACCTTTGGTGACCTTTGGGGTGACCTTTGGTGACCTTTGGTGACCTTTGGTGACCTTTGGGGTGACCTTTGGTGACCTTTGGTGACCTTTGGGGTTCCCTTTGGTGACCTTTGGTGACCTTTGGTGACCTTTGGGGTGACCTTTGGTGACCTTTGGTGACCTTTTGGGGTGACCTTTGGTGACCTTTGGGGTGACCTTTGGTGACCTTTGGGGTGACCTTTGGTGACCTTTGGTGACCTTTGGTGACCTTTGGTGACCTTTGGGGTGACCTTTGGTGACCTTTGGGGTGACCTTTGGTGACCTTTGGTGACCTTTGGTGACCTTTGGGGTGACCTTTGGTGACCTTTGGTGACCTTTGGGGTGACATTTGGTGACCTTTGAGGTGACCTTTGGTTACCTTTGGGGTGACCTTTGGTGACCTTTGGGGTGACCTTTGGTGACCTTTGGGGTGACCTTTGGTGACCTTTGGTGACCTTTGGTGACCTTTGGTGACCTTTGGTGACCTTTGGGGTGACCTTTGGTGACCTTTGGTGACCTTTGGGGTGACCTTTGGTGACCTTTGGGGTGACCTTTGGTGACCTTTGGGGTGACCCTTGGTGACCTTTGGTGACCTTTGATGACCTTTGGGGTGACCTTTGGTGACCTTTGGGGTGACCTTTGGTGACCTTTGGTGACCTTTGGTGACCTTTGGGGTGACCTTTGGTGACTTTTGGGGTGACCTTTGGTGACCTTTGGTGACCTTTGGGGTGACCTTTGGTGACCTTTGAGGTGACCTTTGGTGACCTTTGGGGTGACCTTTGGTGACCTTTGGTGACCTTTGGTGACCTTTGGGGTGACCTTTGGTGACCTTTGGGGTGACCTTTGGTGACCTTTGGTGACCTTTGGGGTGACTTTTGGTGACCTTTGGGGTGACCTTTGGTGACCTTTGGGATGACCTTTGATGACCTTAGGTGACCTTTGGTGACCTTTGGTGACCTTTGGGGTGACCTTTGGTGACCTTTGGTGACCTTTGGTGACCTTTGGTGACCTTTCGTAACCTTTGGTGACCTTTGGGGTGACCTTTGGTGAGCTTTGGGTTGACCTTTGGTGACCTTTGGGGTGACCTTTGGTGACCTTTGCTGACCTTCGGGGTGACCTTTGGTGACCTTTGGGGTGACCTTTGTTGACCTTTGGTGACCTTTGGGGTGACCTTTGGTGACCTTTGGTGACCTTTGGTGACCTTTGGTGACTTTTGGGGTGACCTTTCGTGACCTTTGGTGACCTTTGGTGACCTTTGGTGACCTTTGGGGTGACCTTTGGTGACCTTTGGTGACCTTTGGTGACCTTTGGGGTGACCGTTGGTGACCTTTAGGTTGACTTTTGGTGACCTTTGGTGAGCTTTGGGGTGACCTTTGGTGACCTTTGAGGTGACCTTTGGTGACCTTTGGGGTGACCTTTGGTGACCTTTTGGGTGACCTTTGGTGACCTTTGGGGTGACCTTTGGTGACCTTTGGTGACCTTTGGTGACCTTTGGGGTAACCTTTGGTGACCTTTGGGGTGACCTTTGGTGACCTTTGGTGACCTTTGGGGTGACCTTTGGTGACCTTTGGGGTGACCTTTGGTGACCTTTGGTGACCTTTGGGGTGACCTTTGGTGACCTTTAAGGTGACCTTTGGTGACCTTTGGTGACCTTTGGTGACCTTTGGGGTGACCTTTGGTGACCTTTGGTGACCTTTGGGGTGACCTTTGGTGACCTTTGGTGACCTTTGGTGACCTTTGGTGACCTTTGGGGTGACCTTTGGTGACCTTTGGTGAGCTTTGGTGACCTTTGGTGACCTTTGGGGTGACCTTTGGTGACCTTTGGGGTAACCTTTGGTGACCTTTGGTGACCTTTGGTGACCTTTGGTGACCTTTGGTGACCTTTGGGGTGACCTTTGATGACCTTTGGGATGACCTTTGGTGACCTTTGGGGTGACCTTTGGTGACCTTTGGGGTGACCTTTGGTGACCTTTGGTGACCTTTAGTGACCTTTGGTGACCTTTGAGGTGACCTTTGGTGACCTTTGGGGTGACCTTTGGTGACATTTGGGGTGACCTTTGGTGACCTTTGGGGTGACCTTTGGTGACCTTTGGTGACCTTTGGTGACCTTTGGTGACCTTTGGGATGACCTTTGGTGACCTTTGAGGTGACCTTTGGTGACCTTTGGTGACCTTTGGGATGACCTTTGGTGACCTTTGGTGACCTTTGGGGTGACCTTTGGTGACCTTTGGTGACCTTTGGGGTGACCTTTGGGGTGACCTTTGGTGACCTTTGAGGTGACCTTTGGTGACCTTTGGGGTGACCTTTGGTGACCTTTGGTGACCTTTGGGGTGACCTTTGGTGACCTTTGTGGTGACCTTTCGTGCCCTTTGGTGACCTTTGTGGTGACTTTTGATGACCTTTGGGGTGACCTTTGGTGACCTTTGGGGTGACCTTTGGTGACCTTTGGGGTGACCTTTGGTGACCTTTGGTGACCTTTGGTGACCTTTGGTGACCTTTGGGGTGACCTTTGGTGACCTTTGGTGACCTTTGGTGACCTTTGGGGTGACCTTTGGTGACCTTTGGTGACCATTGGGGTGACCTTTGGTGACCTTTGGGGTGACCTTTGGTGACCTTTGGGGTGACCTTTGGTGACCTTTGGTGACCTTTGGGGTGACCTTTGGTGACCTTTGGGGTGACCGTTGGTGACCTTTGGGGTGACCTTTGGTGACCTTTGGTGACCTTTCGTGCCCTTTGGTGACCTTTGGGGTGACTTTTGATGACCTTTGGGGTGACCTTTGGTGACCTTTGGGGTGACCTTTGGTGACCTTTGGTGACCTTTGGTGACCTTTGGTGACCTTTGGGGTGACCTTTGGTGACCTTTGGTGACCTTTGGTGACCTTTGGGGTGACCTTTGGTGACCTTTGGTGACCATTGGGGTGACCTTTGGTGACCTTTGGGGTGACCTTTGGTGACCTTTGGTGACCTTTGGGGTGACCTTTGGGGTGACCTTTGGTGACCTTTGAGGTGACCTTTGGTGACCTTTGGGGTGACCTTTGGTGACCTTTGGTGACCTTTGGGGTGACCTTTGGTGACCTTTGGGGTGACCTTTCGTGCCCTTTGGTGACCTTTGGGTTGACTTTTGATGACCTTTGGGGTGACCTTTGGTGACCTTTGGGGTGACCTTTGGTGACCTTTGGGGTGACCTTTGGTGACCTTTGGTGACCTTTGGTGACCTTTGGTGACCTTTGGGGTGACCTTTGGTGACCTTTGGTGACCTTTGGTGACCTTTGGGGTGACCTTTGGTGACCTTTGGTGACCTTTGGTGACCTTTGGGGTGACCTTTGGTGACCTTTGGGGTTACCTTTGGTGACCTTTGGTGACCTTTGGTGACCTTTGGGGTGACCTTTGGTAACTTTTGGGTTACCTTTGGTGACCTTTGGTGACCTTTGGGGTTACCTTTGGTGACCTTTGGTGACCTTTGGGGTGACCTTTGGTGACCTTTGAAGTGACCTTTGATGACCTTTGGGGTGACCTTTGGTGACCTTTGGGGTTACCTTTGGTGACCTTTGGTGACCTTTGGTGACCTTTGGGGTGACCTTTGGTGACTTTTGGGTTACCTTTGGTGACCTTTGGTGACCTTTGGGGTTACCTTTGGTGACCTTTGGTGACCTTTGGTGACCTTTGATGACCTTTGGGGTGACCTTTGGTGACCTTTGGGGTTACCTTTGGTGACCTTTGGTGACCTTTGGTGACCTTTGGGGTGACCTTTGGTGACTTTTGGGTTACCTTTGGTGACCTTTGGTGACCTTTGGGGTTACCTTTGGTGACCTTTGGTGACCTTTGGGGTGACCTTTGGTGACCTTTGAGGTGACCTTTGGTGACCTTTGGGGTGACCTTTGGTGACCTTTGGTGGCCTTTGGTGACCTTTGGGGTGACCTTTGGTGACCTTTGGGGTGACCTTTGGTGCCCTTTGGTGACCTTTGGGGTGACTTTTGATGACCTTTGGGGTGAACTTTGGTGACCTTTGGGGTGACCTTTGGTGACCTTTGGTGACCTTTGGTGACCTTTGGTGACCTTTGGGGTGACCTTTGGTGACTTTTGGGGTGACCTTTGGTGACCTTTGGTGACCTTTGGTGACCTTTGGGGTGACCTTTGGTGACCTTTGGTGACCATTGGGGTGACCTTTGGTGACCTTTGGGGTGACCTTTGGTGACTTTTGGGGTGACCTTTAGTGACCTTTGGTGACCTTTGGGGTGACCTTTGGTGACCTTTGGGGTAACCGTTGGTGACCTTTGGGGTGACCTTTGGTGACCTTTGGTGACCTTTGGTGACCTTTGGTGACCTTTGGTAACCTTTGGTGACCTTTGGGGTGACCTTTGGTGACCTTTGGGGTGACCTTTGGTGACCTTTGGGGTGACCTTTGGTGACCTTTGGTGACCTTTGGTGACCTTTGGGGTGACCTTTGGTGACCTTTGGTGACCTTTGGGGTTCCCTTTGGTGACCTTTGGTGACCTTTGGTGACCTTTGGGGTGACCTTTGGTGACCTTTGGTGACCTTTGGGGTGACCTTTGGTGACCTTTGGGGTGACCTTTGGTGACCTTTGGGGTGACCTTTGGTGACCTTTGGTGACCTTTGGTGACCTTTGGTGACCTTTGGGGTGACCTTTGGTGACCTTTGGGGTGACCTTTGGTGACCTTTGGTGACCTTTGGTGACCTTTGGGGTGACCTTTGGTGACCTTTGGTGACCTTTGGGGTGACATTTGGTGACCTTTGAGGTGACCTTTGGTTACCTTTGGGGTGACCTTTGGTGACCTTTGGGGTGACCTTTGGTGACCTTTGGGGTGACCTTTGGTGACCTTTGGTGACCTTTGGTGACCTTTGGTGACCTTTGGTGACCTTTGGGGTGACCTTTGGTGACCTTTGGTGACCTTTGGGGTGACCTTTGGTGACCTTTGGGGTGACCTTTGGTGACCTTTGGGGTGACCCTTGATGACCTTTGGTGACCTTTGATGACCTTTGGGGTGACCTTTGGTGACCTTTGGGGTGACCTTTGGTGACCTTTGGTGACCTTTGGTGACCTTTGGGGTGACCTTTGGTGACTTTTGGGGTGACCTTTGGTGACCTTTGGTGACCTTTGGGGTGACCTTTGGTGACCTTTGAGGTGACCTTTGGTGACCTTTGGGTGACCTTTGGTGACCTTTGGTGACCTTTGGTGACCTTTGGGGTGACCTTTGGTGACCTTTGGGGTGACCTTTGGTGACCTTTGGTGACCTTTGGGGTGACTTTTGGTGACCTTTGGGGTGACATTTGGTGACCTTTGGGATGACCTTTGATGACCTTAGGTGACCTTTGGTGACCTTTGGTGACCTTTGGGGTGACCTTTGGTGACCTTTGGTGACCTTTGGTGACCTTTGGTGACCTTTGGTAACCTTTGGTGACCTTTGGGGTGACCTTTGGTGAGCTTTGGGTTGACCTTTGGTGACCTTTGGGGTGACCTTTGGTGACCTTTGCTGACCTTCGGGGTGACCTTTGGTGACCTTTGGGGTGACCTTTGGTGACCTTTGGGGTGACCTTTGGTGACCTTTGGTGACCTTTGGTGACCTTTGGTGACTTTTGGGGTGACCTTTCGTGACCTTTGGTGACCTTTGGTGACCTTTGGTGACCTTTGGGGTGACCTTTGGTGACCTTTGGTGACCTTTGGGGTGACTTTTGGTGACCTTTGGGGTGACCTTTACTGACCTTTGGGAAGACCTTTGGTGATCTTTGGTGACCTTTGGTGACCTTTGGTGACCGTTGGGGTGACCTTTGGTGACCTTTGGTGACCTTTGGTGACCTTTGGTGACCTTTGGTAACCTTTGGTGACCTTTGGGGTGACCTTTGGTGACCTTTGGGGTGACCTTTGGTGACCTTTGGTGACCTTTGGTGACCTTTGGGGTGACCGTTGGTGACCTTTAGGATGACTTTTGGTGACCTTTGGTGACCTTTAGGGTGACCTTTGGTGACCTTTGAGGTGACCTTTGGTGACCTTTGGGGTGACCTTTGGTGACCTTTGGGGTGACCTTTGGTGACCTTTGGGGTGACCTTTGGTGACCTTTGGTGACCTTTGGTGACCTTTGGTGACCTTTGGGGTGACCTTTGGTGACCTTTGGTGACCTTTGGGGTGACCTTTGGTGACCTTTGGTGACCTTTGGGGTGACCTTTGGTGACCTTTGGTGACCTTTGGGGTGACCTTTGGTGACCTTTGGGGTGACCTTTGGTGACCTTTGGTAACCTTTGGTGACCTTTGGGGTGACCTTTGGTGACCTTTGGGATGACCTTTGGTGACCTTTGGGGTGACCTTTGGTGACTTTTGGGGTGACCTTTGGTGACCTTTGGGGTGACCTTTGGTGACCTTTGGTGACCTTTGGTGACCTTTGGTGACCTTTGAGGTGACCTTTGGTGACCTTTGGGGTGACCTTTGGTGACCTTTGGGGTGACCTATGGTGACCTTTGGGGTGACCCTTGGTGACCTTTGGGGTGACGTTTGGTGACCTTTGGTGACCTTTGGTGACCTTTGGTGACCTTTGGGGTGACCTTTGGTGACCTTTGGTGACCTTTGGGGTGACCTTTGGTGACCTTTGGGGTGACCTTTGGTGACCTTTGGTGACCTTTGGGGTGACCTTTGGTGACCTTTGGGGTGACCTTTGGTGACCTTTGGTGACCTTTGGGGTGACCTTTGGTGACCTTTGGTGACCTTTGGGGTGACCTTTGGTGACCTTTGGGGTGACCTTTGGTGACCTTTGGTGACCTTTGGGGTGACCTTTGGTGACCTTTGGTGACCTTTGGGGTGACCTTTGGTGACCTTTGGGGTGACCTTTGGTGACCTTTGGTGACCTTTGGGGTGACCTTTGGTGACCTTTGGTAACCTTTGGTGACCTTTGGGGTGACCTTTGGTGACCTTTGGGGTGACCTTTGGTGACCTTTGGTGACCTTTGGGGTGACCTTTGGTGACCTTTGGTGACCTTTGGTGACCTTTGGGGTGACCTTTGGTGACCTTTGGTGACCTTTGGGGTGACATTTGGTGACCTTTGAGGTGACCTTTGGTTACCTTTGGGGTGACCTTTGGTGACCTTTGGGGTGACCTTTGGTGACCTTTGGGGTGACCTTTGGTGACCTTTGGTGACCTTTGGTGACCTTTGGTGACCTTTGGTGACCTTTGGGGTGACCTTTGGTGACCTTTGGTGACCTTTGGGGTGACCTTTGGTGACCTTTGGGGTGACCTTTGGTGACCTTTGGGGTGACCCTTGGTGACCTTTGGTGACCTTTGATGACCTTTGGGGTGACCTTTGGTGACCTTTGGGGTGACCTTTGGTGACCTTTGGTGACCTTTGGTGACCTTTGGGGTGACCTTTGGTGACTTTTGGGGTGACCTTTGGTGACCTTTGGTGACCTTTGGGGTGACCTTTGGTGACCTTTGAGGTGACCTTTGGTGACCTTTGGGGTGACCTTTGGTGACCTTTGGTGACCTTTGGTGACCTTTGGGGTGACCTTTGGTGACCTTTGGGGTGACCTTTGGTGACCTTTGGTGACCTTTGGGGTGACTTTTGGTGACCTTTGGGGTGACCTTTGGTGACCTTTGGGATGACCTTTGATGACCTTAGGTGACCTTTGGTGACCTTTGGTGACCTTTGGGGTGACCTTTGGTGACCTTTGGTGACCTTTGGTGACCTTTGGTGACCTTTCGTAACCTTTGGTGACCTTTGGGGTGACCTTTGGTGAGCTTTGGGTTGACCTTTGGTGACCTTTGGGGTGACCTTTGGTGACCTTTGCTGACCTTCGGGGTGACCTTTGGTGACCTTTGGGGTGACCTTTGTTGACCTTTGGTGACCTTTGGGGTGACCTTTGGTGACCTTTGGTGACCTTTGGTGACCTTTGGTGACTTTTGGGGTGACCTTTCGTGACCTTTGGTGACCTTTGGTGACCTTTGGTGACCTTTGGGGTGACCTTTGGTGACCTTTGGTGACCTTTGGTGACCTTTGGGGTGACCGTTGGTGACCTTTAGGTTGACTTTTGGTGACCTTTGGTGAGCTTTGGGGTGACCTTTGGTGACCTTTGAGGTGACCTTTGGTGACCTTTGGGGTGACCTTTGGTGACCTTTTGGGTGACCTTTGGTGACCTTTGGGGTGACCTTTGGTGACCTTTGGTGACCTTTGGTGACCTTTGGGGTAACCTTTGGTGACCATTGGGGTGACCTTTGGTGACCTTTGGTGACCTTTGGTGACCTTTGGTGACCTTTGGGGTGACCTTTGGTGACCTTTGGGGTGACCTTTGGTGACCTTTGGTGACCTTTGGGGTGACCTTTGGTGACCTTTAAGGTGACCTTTGGTGACCTTTGGTGACCTTTGGTGACCTTTGGGGTGACCTTTGGTGACCTTTGGTGACCTTTGGGGTGACCTTTGGTGACCTTTGGTGACCTTTGGTGACCTTTGGTGACCTTTGGGGTGACCTTTGGTGACCTTTGGTGAGCTTTGGTGACCTTTGGTGACCTTTGGGGTGACCTTTGGTGACCTTTGGGGTAACCTTTGGTGACCTTTGGTGACCTTTGGTGACCTTTGGTGACCTTTGGTGACCTTTGGGGTGACCTTTGATGACCTTTGGGATGACCTTTGGTGACCTTTGGGGTGACCTTTGGTGACCTTTGGGGTGACCTTTGGTGACCTTTGGTGACCTTTAGTGACCTTTGGTGACCTTTGAGGTGACCTTTGGTGACCTTTGGGGTGACCTTTGGTGACATTTGGGGTGACCTTTGGTGACCTTTGGGGTGACCTTTGGTGACCTTTGGTGACCTTTGGTGACCTTTGGTGACCTTTGGGATGACCTTTGGTGACCTTTGAGGTGACCTTTGGTGACCTTTGGTGACCTTTGGGATGACCTTTGGTGACCTTTGGTGACCTTTGGGGTGACCTTTGGTGACCTTTGGTGACCTTTGGGGTGACCTTTGGGGTGACCTTTGGTGACCTTTGAGGTGACCTTTGGTGACCTTTGGGGTGACCTTTGGTGACCTTTGGTGACCTTTGGGGTGACCTTTGGTGACCTTTGGGGTGACCTTTCGTGCCCTTTGGTGACCTTTGTGGTGACTTTTGATGACCTTTGGGGTGACCTTTGGTGACCTTTGGGGTGACCTTTGGTGACCTTTGGGGTGACCTTTGGTGACCTTTGGTGACCTTTGGTGACCTTTGGGGTGACCTTTGGTGACCTTTGGTGACCTTTGGTGACCTTTGGGGTGACCTTTGGTGACCTTTGGTGACCATTGGGGTGACCTTTGGTGACCTTTGGGGTGACCTTTGGTGACCTTTGGGGTGACCTTTGGTGACCTTTGGTGACCTTTGGGGTGACCTTTGGTGACCTTTGGGGTGACCGTTGGTGACCTTTGGGGTGACCTTTGGTGACCTTTGGTGACCTTTCGTGCCCTTTGGTGACCTTTGGGGTGACTTTTGATGACCTTTGGGGTGACCTTTGGTGACCTTTGGGGTGACCTTTGGTGACCTTTGGTGACCTTTGGTGACCTTTGGTGACCTTTGGGGTGACCTTTGGTGACCTTTGGTGACCTTTGGTGACCTTTGGGGTGACCTTTGGTGACCTTTGGTGACCATTGGGGTGACCTTTGGTGACCTTTGGGGTGACCTTTGGTGACCTTTGGTGACCTTTGGGGTGACCTTTGGGGTGACCTTTGGTGACCTTTGAGGTGACCTTTGGTGACCTTTGGGGTGACCTTTGGTGACCTTTGGTGACCTTTGGGGTGACCTTTGGTGACCTTTGGGGTGACCTTTCGTGCCCTTTGGTGACCTTTGGGTTGACTTTTGATGACCTTTGGGGTGACCTTTGGTGACCTTTGGGGTGACCTTTGGTGACCTTTGGGGTGACCTTTGGTGACCTTTGGTGACCTTTGGTGACCTTTGGTGACCTTTGGGGTGACCTTTGGTGACCTTTGGTGACCTTTGGTGACCTTTGGGGTGACCTTTGGTGACCTTTGGTGACCTTTGGTGACCTTTGGGGTGACCTTTGGTGACCTTTGGGGTTACCTTTGGTGACCTTTGGTGACCTTTGGTGACCTTTGGGGTGACCTTTGGTAACTTTTGGGTTACCTTTGGTGACCTTTGGTGACCTTTGGGGTTACCTTTGGTGACCTTTGGTGACCTTTGGGGTGACCTTTGGTGACCTTTGAAGTGACCTTTGATGACCTTTGGGGTGACCTTTGGTGACCTTTGGGGTTACCTTTGGTGACCTTTGGTGACCTTTGGTGACCTTTGGGGTGACCTTTGGTGACTTTTGGGTTACCTTTGGTGACCTTTGGTGACCTTTGGGGTTACCTTTGGTGACCTTTGGTGACCTTTGGTGACCTTTGATGACCTTGGGGTGACCTTTGGTGACCTTTGGGGTTACCTTTGGTGACCTTTGGTGACCTTTGGTGACCTTTGGGGTGACCTTTGGTGACTTTTGGGTTACCTTTGGTGACCTTTGGTGACCTTTGGGGTTACCTTTGGTGACCTTTGGTGACCTTTGGGGTGACCTTTGGTGACCTTTGAGGTGACCTTTGGTGACCTTTGGGGTGACCTTTGGTGACCTTTGGTGGCCTTTGGTGACCTTTGGGGTGACCTTTGGTGACCTTTGGGGTGACCTTTGGTGCCCTTTGGTGACCTTTGGGGTGACTTTTGATGACCTTTGGGGTGAACTTTGGTGACCTTTGGGGTGACCTTTGGTGACCTTTGGTGACCTTTGGTGACCTTTGGTGACCTTTGGGGTGACCTTTGGTGACTTTTGGGGTGACCTTTGGTGACCTTTGGTGACCTTTGGTGACCTTTGGGGTGACCTTTGGTGACCTTTGGTGACCATTGGGGTGACCTTTGGTGACCTTTGGGGTGACCTTTGGTGACTTTTGGGGTGACCTTTAGTGACCTTTGGTGACCTTTGGGGTGACCTTTGGTGACCTTTGGGGTAACCGTTGGTGACCTTTGGGGTGACCTTTGGTGACCTTTGGTGACCTTTGGTGACCTTTGGTGACCTTTGGTAACCTTTGGTGACCTTTGGGGTGACCTTTGGTGACCTTTGGGGTGACCTTTGGTGACCTTTGGGGTGACCTTTGGTGACCTTTGGTGACCTTTGGTGACCTTTGGGGTGACCTTTGGTGACCTTTGGTGACCTTTGGGGTTCCCTTTGGTGACCTTTGGTGACCTTTGGTGACCTTTGGGGTGACCTTTGGTGACCTTTGGTGACCTTTGGGGTGACCTTTGGTGACCTTTGGGGTGACCTTTGGTGACCTTTGGGGTGACCTTTGGTGACCTTTGGTGACCTTTGGTGACCTTTGGTGACCTTTGGGGTGACCTTTGGTGACCTTTGGGGTGACCTTTGGTGACCTTTGGTGACCTTTGGTGACCTTTGGGGTGACCTTTGGTGACCTTTGGTGACCTTTGGGGTGACATTTGGTGACCTTTGAGGTGACCTTTGGTTACCTTTGGGGTGACCTTTGGTGACCTTTGGGGTGACCTTTGGTGACCTTTGGGGTGACCTTTGGTGACCTTTGGTGACCTTTGGTGACCTTTGGTGACCTTTGGTGACCTTTGGGGTGACCTTTGGTGACCTTTGGTGACCTTTGGGGTGACCTTTGGTGACCTTTGGGGTGACCTTTGGTGACCTTTGGGGTGACCCTTGATGACCTTTGGTGACCTTTGATGACCTTTGGGGTGACCTTTGGTGACCTTTGGGGTGACCTTTGGTGACCTTTGGTGACCTTTGGTGACCTTTGGGGTGACCTTTGGTGACTTTTGGGGTGACCTTTGGTGACCTTTGGTGACCTTTGGGGTGACCTTTGGTGACCTTTGAGGTGACCTTTGGTGACCTTTGGGGTGACCTTTGGTGACCTTTGGTGACCTTTGGTGACCTTTGGGGTGACCTTTGGTGACCTTTGGGGTGACCTTTGGTGACCTTTGGTGACCTTTGGGGTGACTTTTGGTGACCTTTGGGGTGACATTTGGTGACCTTTGGGATGACCTTTGATGACCTTAGGTGACCTTTGGTGACCTTTGGTGACCTTTGGGGTGACCTTTGGTGACCTTTGGTGACCTTTGGTGACCTTTGGTGACCTTTGGTAACCTTTGGTGACCTTTGGGGTGACCTTTGGTGAGCTTTGGGTTGACCTTTGGTGACCTTTGGGGTGACCTTTGGTGACCTTTGCTGACCTTCGGGGTGACCTTTGGTGACCTTTGGGGTGACCTTTGGTGACCTTTGGTGACCTTTGGGGTGACCTTTGGTGACCTTTGGTGACCTTTGGTGACCTTTGGTGACTTTTGGGGTGACCTTTCGTGACCTTTGGTGACCTTTGGTGACCTTTGGTGACCTTTGGGGTGACCTTTGGTGACCTTTGGTGACCTTTGGGGTGACTTTTGGTGACCTTTGGGGTGACCTTTACTGACCTTTGGGAAGACCTTTGGTGATCTTTGGTGACCTTTGGTGACCTTTGGTGACCGTTGGGGTGACCTTTGGTGACCTTTGGTGACCTTTGGTGACCTTTGGTGACCTTTGGTAACCTTTGGTGACCTTTGGGGTGACCTTTGGTGACCTTTGGGGTGACCTTTGGTGACCTTTGGTGACCTTTGGTGACCTTTGGGGTGACCGTTGGTGACCTTTAGGATGACTTTTGGTGACCTTTGGTGACCTTTAGGGTGACCTTTGGTGACCTTTGAGGTGACCTTTGGTGACCTTTGGGGTGACCTTTGGTGACCTTTGGGGTGACCTTTGGTGACCTTTGGGGTGACCTTTGGTGACCTTTGGTGACCTTTGGTGACCTTTGGTGACCTTTGGGGTGACCTTTGGTGACCTTTGGTGACCTTTGGGGTGACCTTTGGTGACCTTTGGTGACCTTTGGGGTGACCTTTGGTGACCTTTGGTGACCTTTGGGGTGACCTTTGGTGACCTTTGGTAACCTTTGGTGACCTTTGGGGTGACCTTTGGTGACCTTTGGGATGACCTTTGGTGACCTTTGGGGTGACCTTTGGTGACTTTTGGGGTGACCTTTGGTGACCTTTGGGGTGACCTTTGGTGACCTTTGGTGACCTTTGGTGACCTTTGGTGACCTTTGAGGTGACCTTTGGTGACCTTTGGGGTGACCTTTGGTGACCTTTGGGGTGACCTATGGTGACCTTTGGGGTGACCCTTGGTGACCTTTGGGGTGACGTTTGGTGACCTTTGGTGACCTTTGGTGACCTTTGGTGACCTTTGGGGTGACCTTTGGTGACCTTTGGTGACCTTTGGGGTGACCTTTGGTGACCTTTGGGGTGACCTTTGGTGACCTTTGGTGACCTTTGGGGTGACCTTTGGTGACCTTTGGGGTGACCTTTGGTGACCTTTGGTGACCTTTGGGGTGACCTTTGGTGACCTTTGGTGACCTTTGGGGTGACCTTTGGTGACCTTTGGGGTGACCTTTGGTGACCTTTGGTGACCTTTGGGGTGACCTTTGGTGACCTTTGGTGACCTTTGGGGTGACCTTTGGTGACCTTTGGGGTGACCTTTGGTGACCTTTGGTGACCTTTGGGGTGACCTTTGGTGACCTTTGGTAACCTTTGGTGACCTTTGGGGTGACCTTTGGTGACCTTTGGGGTGACCTTTGGTGACCTTTGGTGACCTTTGGTGACCTTTGGGGTGACCTTTGGTGACCTTTGGGGTGACCTTTGGTGACCTTTGGTGACCTTTGGGGTGACCTTTGGTGACCTTTGGGGTGACCTTTGGTGACCTTTGGTGACCTTTGGGGTGACCTTTGGTGACCTTTGGTGACCTTTGGGGTGACCTTTGGTGACCTTTGGTGACCTTTGGTGACCTTTGGTGACCTTTGGTGACCTTTGGGGTGACCTTTGGTGACCTTTGGTGAGCTTTGGTGACCTTTGGTGACCTTTGGGGTGACCTTTGGTGACCTTTGGGGAGACCTTTGGTGACCTTTGGTGACCTTTGGTGACCTTTGGTGACCTTTGGGGTGACCTTTGGTGACCTTTGGGATGACCTTTGGTGACCTTTGGGGTGACCTTTGGTGACCTTTGGGGTGACCTTTGGTGACCTTTGGTGACCTTTGGGGTGACCTTTGGTGACCTTTGGTGACCTTTGGTGACCTTTGAGGTGACCTTTGCTGACCTTTGGGATGACCTTTGGTGACCTTTGGTGACCTTTGGTGACCTTTGGTGACCGTTGGGGTGACCTTTGGTGACCTTTGGTGACCTTTGGTGACCTTTGGTAACCTTTGGTGACCTTTGGGGTGACCTTTGGTGACCTTTGGGGTGACCTTTGGTGACCTTTGGTAACCTTTGGTGACCTTTGGTGACCTTTGGGGTGACCTTTGGTGACCTTTGGGATGACCTTTGGTGACCTTTGGGGTGACCTTTGCTGACCTTTGGGGTGACCTTTCGTGACCTTTGGGGTGACCTTTGGTGACCTTTGGTGACCTTTGGGGTGACTTTTGGTGACCTTTGGGGTGACCTTTACTGACCTTTCTGAAGACCTTTGGTGACCTTTGGTGACCTTTGGTGACCTTTGGTGACCGTTGGGGTGACCTTTGGTGACCTTTGGTGACCTTTGGTGACCTTTGGTGACCTTTGGTAACCTTTGGTGACCTTTGGGGTGACCTTTGGTGACCTTTGGGGTGACCTTTGGTGACCTTTGGTGACCTTTGGTGACCTTTGGGGTGACCGTTGGTGACCTTTAGGATGACTTTTGGTGACCTTTGTTGAGCTTTAGGGTGACCTTTGGTGACCTTTGAGGTGACCTTTGGTGACCTTTGGGGTGACCTTTGGTGACCTTTGGGGTGACCTTTGGTGACCTTTGGGGTGACCTTTGGTGACCTTTGGTGACCTTTGGTGACCTTTGGTGACCTTTGGGGTGACCTTTGGTGACCTTTGGTGACCTTTGGGGTGACCTTTGGTGACCTTTGGTGACCTTTGGGGTGACCTTTGGTGACCTTTGGTGACCTTTGGTGACCTTTGGTGACCTTTGGTGACCTTTGGGGTGACCTTTGGTGACCTTTGGTGAGCTTTGGTGACCTTTGGTGACCTTTGGGGTGACTTTGGTGACCTTTGGGGTGACCTTTGGTGACCTTTGGGGTGACGTTTGGTGACCTTTGGGGTGACGTTTGGTGACCTTTGGTGACCTTTGGTGACCTTTGGTGACCTTTGGGGTGACCTTTGGTGACCTTTGGTGACCTTTGGGGTGACCTTTGGTGACCTTTGGTGACCTTTGGTGACCTTTGGTGACCTTTGGTGACCTTTGGGGTGACCTTTGGTGACCTTTGGTGAGCTTTGGTGACCTTTGGTGACCTTTGGGGTGACCTTTGGTGACCTTTGGGGTGACCTATGGTGACCTTTGGGGTGACCCTTGGTGACCTTTGGGGTGACGTTTGGTGACCTTTGGTGACCTTTGGTGACCTTTGGTGACCTTTGGGGTGACCTTTGGTGACCTTTGGTGACCTTTGGGGTGACCTTTGGTGACCTTTGGTGACCTTTGGGGTGACCTTTGGTGACCTTTGGGGTGACCTTTGGTGACCTTTGGTGACCTTTGGGGTGACCTTTGGTGACCTTTGGTGACCTTTGGGGTGACCTTTGGTGACCTTTGGGGTGACCTTTGGTGACCTTTGGTGACCTTTGGGGTGACCTTTGGTGACCTTTGGTAACCTTTGGGGTGACCTTTGGTGACCTTTGGGGTGACCTTTGGTGACCTTTGGTGACCTTTGGGGTGACCTTTGGTGACCTTTGGTGACCTTTGGTGACCTTTGGTGACCTTTGGGGTGACCTTTGGTGACCTTTGGTGACCTTTGGTGACCTTTGGTGACCGTTGGTGACCTTTGGTGACCTTTGGGGTGACATTTGGTGACCTTTGGGGTGACCTTTTGGTGACCTTTGGGGTGACCTTTGGTGAGCTTTGGTGACCTTTAGGGTGACCT
Source organism: Agriotes lineatus (assembly GCA_940337035.1). Classification (NCBI taxonomy): domain Eukaryota; kingdom Metazoa; phylum Arthropoda; class Insecta; order Coleoptera; family Elateridae; genus Agriotes; species Agriotes lineatus. The sequence goes on from CALNHX010006163.1 coordinate 20,764, forward strand.
TTGGTGACCTTTGGTGACCTTTGGTGACCTTTGGGGTGACCTTTGGTGACCTTTGGTGAGCTTTGGTGACCTTTGGTGACCTTTGGGGTGACCTTTGGTGACCTTTGGGGTGACCTTTGGTGACCTTTGGTGACCTTTGGTGACCTTTGGGGTGACCTTTGGTGACCTTTGGTGAGCTTTGGTGACCTTTGGTGACCTTTGGGGTGACCTTTGGTGACCTTTGGTGAGCTTTGGTGACCTTTGGTGACCTTTGGGGTGACCTTTTGTGACCTTTGGGGTGACCTTTTGTGACCTTTGGGGTGACCTGTGGTGACCTTTGGTGACTTTTGGTGACCTTTGGGGTGACCTTTGGTGACCTTTGGTGACCTTTGGGGTGACCTTTGGTGACCTTTGGGGTGACCTTTGGTGACCTTTGGGGTGACCTTTGGTAACCTTTGGTAACCTTTGGTGACCTTTGGTGACCTTTGGGGTGACCTTTGGTGACCTTTGGGGTGACCTTTGGTGACCTATGGTGACCTTTGGTGACCTTTGGTGACCTTTGGGGTGACCTTTGGTGACTTTTGGTGACCTTTGGGATGACCTTTGGTGACCTTTGAGGTGACCTTTGGTGACCTTTGGGGTGACCTTTGGTGACCTTTGGGGTAACCTTTGGTGACCTTTGGTGACCTTTGGTGACCTTTGGTGACCTTTGGGGTGACCTTTGGTGACCTTTGGTAACCTTTGGGGTGACCTTTGGTGACCTTTGGGGTGACCTTTGGTGACCTTTGGGGTGACCTTTGGTGACCTTTGGTGACCTTTGGTGACCTTTGGTGACCTTTGGGGTGACCTTTGGTGACCTTTGGGGTTACCTTTGGTGACCTTTGGTGACCTTTGGTGACCTTTGGGGTGACCTTTGGTGACTTTTGGGTTACCTTTGGTGACCTTTGGTGACCTTTGGGGTTACCTTTGGTGACCTTTGGTGACCTTTGGGGTGACCTTTGGTGACCTTTGAGGTGACCTTTGGTGACCTTTGGGGTGACCTTTGGTGACCTTTGGTGGCCTTTGGTGACCTTTGGGGTGACCTTTGGTGACCTTTGGGGTGACCTTTGGTGCCCTTTGGTGACCTTTGGGGTGACTTTTGATGACCTTTGGGGTGAACTTTGGTGACCTTTGGGGTGACCTTTGGTGACCTTTGGTGACCTTTGGTGACCTTTGGTGACCTTTGGGGTGACCTTTGGTGACCTTTGGGGTGACCTTTGGTGACTTTTGGTGACCTTTGGTGACCTTTGGGGTGACCTTTGGTGACCTTTGGTGACCATTGGGGTGACCTTTGGTGACCTTTGGGGTGACCTTTGGTGACCTTTGGGGTGACCTTTAGTGACCTTTGGTGACCTTTGGGGTGACCTTTGGTGACCTTTGGGGTAACCGTTGGTGACCTTTGGGGTGACCTTTGGTGACCTTTGGTGACCTTTGGTGACCTTTGGTAACCTTTGGTGACCTTTGGGGTGACCTTTGGTGATCTTTGGGGTGACCTTTGGTGACCTTTGGGGTGACCTTTGGTGACCTTTGGTGACCTTTGGTGACCTTTGGGGTGACCTTTGGTGACCTTTGGTGACCTTTGGGGTTCCCTTTGGTGACCTTTGGTGACCTTTGGTGTCCTTTGGGGTGACCTTTGGTGACCTTTGGTGACCTTTGGGGTGACCTTTGGTGACCTTTGGGGTGACCTTTGGTGACCTTTGGGGTGACCTTTGGTGACCTTTGGTGACCTTTGGTGACCTTAGGTGACCTTTGGTGACCTTTGGGGTGACCTTTGGTGACCTTTGGGGTGACCTTTGGTGACCTTTGGTGACCTTTGGTGACCTTTGGGGTGACCTTTGGTGACCTTTGGTGACCTTTGGGGTGACATTTGGTGACCTTTGAGGTGACCTTTGGTTACCTTTGGGGTGACCTTTGGTGACCTTTGGGGTGACCTTTGGTGACCTTTGGGGTGACCTTTGGTGACCTTTGGTGACCTTTGGTGACCTTTGGTGACCTTTGGTGACCTTTGGTGACCTTTGGGGTGACCTTTGGTGACCTTTGGTGACCTTTGGGGTGACCTTTGGTGACCTTTGGGGTGACCTTTGGTGACCTTTGGGGTGACCCTTGGTGACCTTTGGTGACCTTTGATGACCTTTGGGGTGACCTTTGGTGACCTTTGGGGTGACCTTTGGTGACCTTTGGTGACCTTTGGGGTGACCTTTGGTGACTTTTGGGGTGACCTTTGGTGACCTTTGGTGACCTTTGGGGTGACCTTTGGTGACCTTTGAGGTGACCTTTGGTGACCTTTGGGGTGACCTTTGGTGACCTTTGGTGACCTTTGGTGACCTTTGGTGACCTTTGGTGACCTTTGGGGTGACCTTTGGTGACCTTTGGGGTGACCTTTGGTGACCTTTGGTGACCTTTGGGGTGACTTTTGGTGACCTTTGGGGTGACCTTTGGTGACCTTTGGGATGACCTTTGATGACCTTAGGTGGCCTTTGGTGACCTTTGGTGACCTTTGGGGTGACCTTTGGTGACCTTTGGTGACCTTTGGTGACCTTTGGTGACCTTTGGTAACCTTTGGTGACCTTTGGGGTGACCTTTGGTGAGCTTTGGGTTGACCTTTGGTGACCTTTGGGGTGACCTTTGGTGACCTTTGCTGACCTTCGGGGTGACCTTTGGTGACCTTTGGGGTGACCTTTGGTGACGTTTGGTGACCTTTGGGGTGACCTTTGGTGACCTTTGGTGACCTTTGGTGACCTTTGGTGACTTTTGGGGTGACCTTTCGTGACCTTTGGTGACTTTTGGTGACCTTTGGTGACCTTTGGGGTGACCTTTGGTGACCTTTGGTGACCTTTGGTGACCTTTGGGGTAACCGTTGGTGACCTTTAGGTTGACTTTTGGTGACCTTTGGTGAGCTTTGGGGTGACCTTTGGTGACCTTTGAAGTGACCTTTGGTGACCTTTGGGGTGACCTTTGGTGACCTTTTGGGTGACCTTTGGTGACCTTTGGGGTGACCTTTGGTGACCTTTGGTGACCTTTGGTGACCTTTGGTGACCTTTGGGGTAACCTTTGGTGACCTTTGGGGTGACCTTTGGTGACCTTTGGTGACCTTTGGTGACCTTTGGTGACCTTTGGGGTGACCTTTGGTGACCTTTGGGGTGACCTTTGGTGACCTTTGGTGACCTTTGGGGTGACCTTTGGTGACCTTTAAGGTGACCTTTGGTGACCTTTGGTGACCTTTGGTGACCTTTGGGGTGACCTTTGGTGACCTTTGGTGACCTTTGGGGTGACCTTTGGTGACCTTTGGTGACCTTTGGTGACCTTTGGTGACCTTTGGGGTGACCTTTGGTGACCTTTGGTGAGCTTTGGTGAGCTTTGGTGACCTTTGGGGTGACCTTTGGTGACCTTTGGGGTAACCTTTGGTGACCTTTGGTGACCTTTGGTGACCTTTGGTGACCTTTGGTGACCTTTGGGGTGACCTTTGATGACCTTTGGGATGACCTTTGGTGACCTTTGGGGTGACCTTTGGTGACCTTTGGGGTGACCTTTGGTGACCTTTGGTGACCTTTAGTGACCTTTGGTGACCTTTGAGGTGACCTTTGGTGACCTTTGGGGTGACCTTTGGTGACATTTGGGGTGACCTTTGGTGACCTTTGGGGTGACCTTTGGTGACCTTTGGTGACCTTTGGTGACCTTTGGTGACCTTTGGGATGATCTTTGGTGACCTTTGAGGTGACCTTTGGTGACCTTTGGTGACCTTTGGGATGACCTTTGGTGACCTTTGGTGACCTTTGGGGTGACCTTTGGTGACCTTTGGTGACCTTTGGGGTGACCTTTGGGGTGACCTTTGGTGACCTTTGAGGTGACCTTTGGTGACCTTTGGGGTGACCTTTGGTGACCTTTGGTGACCTTTGGGGTGACCTTTGGTGACCTTTGGGGTGACCTTTCGTGCCCTTTGGTGACCTTTGGGGTGACTTTTGATGACCTTTGGGGTGACCTTTGGTGACCTTTGGGGTGACCTTTGGTGACCTTTGGTGACCTTTGGTGACCTTTGGTGACCTTTGGGGTGACCTTTGGTGACCTTTGGTGACCTTTGGTGACCTTTGGGGTGACCTTTGGTGACCTTTGGGGTTACCTTTGGTGACCTTTGGTGACCTTTGGTGACCTTTGGGGTGACCTTTGGTGACTTTTGGGTTACCTTTGGTGACCTTTGGTGACCTTTGGGGTTACCTTTGGTGACCTTTGGTGACCTTTGGGGTGACCTTTGGTGACCTTTGAGGTGACCTTTGATGACCTTTGGGGTGACCTTTAGTGACCTTTGGGGTTACCTTTGGTGACCTTTGGTGACCTTTGGGGTGACCTTTGGTGACTTTTGGGTTACCTTTGGTGACCTTTGGTGACCTTTGGGGTTACCTTTGGTGACCTTTGGTGACCTTTGGGGTGACCTTTGGTGACCTTTGGTGACCTTTGATGACCTTTGGGGTGACCTTTGGTGACCTTTGGGGTTACCTTTGGTGACCTTTGGTGACCTTTGGTGACCTTTGGGGTGACCTTTGGTGACTTTTGGGTTACCTTTGGTGACCTTTGGTGACCTTTGGGGTTACCTTTGGTGACCTTTGGTGACCTTTGGGGTGACCTTTGGTGACCTTTGAGGTGACCTTTGGTGACCTTTGGGGTGACCTTTGGTGACCTTTGGTGGCCTTTGGTGACCTTTGGGGTGACCTTTGGTGACCTTTGGGGTGACCTTTGGTGCCCTTTGATGACCTTTGGGGTGACTTTTGATGACCTTTGGGGTGAACTTTGGTGACCTTTGGGGTGACCTTTGGTGACCTTTGGTGACCTTTGGTGACCTTTGGTGACCTTTGGGGTGACCTTTGGTGACCTTTGGGGTGACCTTTGGTGACCTTTGGTGACCTTTGGTGACCTTTGGGGTGACCTTTGGTGACCTTTGGTGACCATTGGGGTGACCTTTGGTGACCTTTGGGGTGACCTTTGGTGACCTTTGGGGTGACCTTTAGTGACCTTTGGTGACCTTTGGGGTGACCTTTGGTGACCTTTGGGGTAACCGTTGGTGACCTTTGGGGTGACCTTTGGTGACCTTTGGTGACCTTTGGTGACCTTTGGTGACCTTTGGTAACCTTTGGTGACCTTTGGGGTGACCTTTGGTGACCTTTGGGGTGACCTTTGGTGACCTTTGGGGTGACCTTTGGTGACCTTTGGTGACCTTTGGTGACCTTTGGGGTGACCTTTGGTGACCTTTGGTGACCTTTGGGGTTCCCTTTGGTGACCTTTGGTGACCTTTGGTGACCTTTGGGGTGACCTTTGGTGACCTTTGGTGACCTTTGGGGTGACCTTTGGTGACCTTTGGGGTGACCTTTGGTGACCTTTGGGGTGACCTTTGGTGACCTTTGGTGACCTTTGGTGACCTTTGGTGACCTTTGGGGTGACCTTTGGTGACCTTTGGGGTGACCTTTGGTGACCTTTGGTGACCTTTGGTGACCTTTGGGGTGACCTTTGGTGACCTTTGGTAACCTTTGGGGTGACATTTGGTGACCTTTGAGGTGACCTTTGGTTACCTTTGGGGTGACCTTTGGTGACCTTTGGGGTGACCTTTGGTGACCTTTGGGGTGACCTTTGGTGACCTTTGGTGACCTTTGGTGACCTTTGGTGACCTTTGGTGACCTTTGGTGACCTTTGGGGTGACCTTTGGTGACCTTTGGTGACCTTTGGGGTGACCTTTGGTGACCTTTGGGGTGACCTTTGGTGACCTTTGGGGTGACCCTTGGTGACCTTTGGTGACCTTTGATGACCTTTGGGGTGACGTTTGGTGACCTTTGGGGTGACCTTTGGTGACCTTTGGTGACCTTTGGTGACCTTTGGGGTGACCTTTGGTGACTTTTGGGGTGACCTTTGGTGACCTTTGGTGACCTTTGGGGTGACCTTTGGTGACCTTTGAGGTGACCTTTGGTGACCTATGGGGTGACCTTTGGTGACCTTTGGTGACCTTTGGTGACCTTTGGGGTGACCTTTGGTGACCTTTGGGGTGACCTTTGGTGACCTTTGGTGACCTTTGGGGTGACTTTTGGTGACCTTTGGGGTGACCTTTGGTGACCTTTGGGATGACCTTTGATGACCTTAGGTGACCTTTGGTGACCTTTGGTGACCTTTGGGGTGACCTTTGGTGACCTTTGGTGACCTTTGGTGACCTTTGGTGACCTTTGGTAACCTTTGGTGACCTTTGGGGTGACCTTTGGTGAGCTTTGGGTTGACCTTTGGTGACCTTTGGGGTGACCTTTGGTGACCTTTGCTGACCTTCGGGGTGACCTTTGGTGACCTTTGGGGTGACCTTTGGTGACCTTTGGTGACCTTTGGGGTGACCTTTGGTGACCTTTGGTGACCTTTGGTGACCTTTGGTGACTTTTGGGGTGACCTTTCGTGACCTTTGGTGACCTTTGGTGACCTTTGGTGACCTTTGGGGTGACCTTTGGTGACCTTTGGTGACCTTTGGTGACCTTTGGGGTGACCGTTGGTGACCTTTAGGTTGACTTTTGGTGACCTTTGGTGAGCTTTGGGGTGACCTTTGGTGACCTTTGAGGTGACCTTTGGTGACCTTTGGGGTGACCTTTGGTGACCTTTTGGGTGACCTTTGGTGACCTTTGGGGTGACCTTTGGTGACCTTTGGTGACCTTTGGTGACCTTTGGGGTAACCTTTGGTGACCTTTGGGGTGACCTTTGGTGACCTTTGGTGACCTTTGGTGACCTTTGGTGACCTTTGGGGTGACCTTTGGTGACCTTTGGGGTGACCTTTGGTGACCTTTGGTGACCTTTGGGGTGACCTTTGGTGACCTTTAAGGTGACCTTTGGTGACCTTTGGTGACCTTTGGTGACCTTTGGGGTGACCTTTGGTGACCTTTGGTGACCTTTGGGGTGACCTTTGGTGACCTTTGGTGACCTTTGGTGACCTTTGGTGACCTTTGGGGTGACCTTTGGTGACCTTTGGTGAGCTTTGGTGACCTTTGGTGACCTTTGGGGTGACCTTTGGTGACCTTTGGGGTAACCTTTGGTGACCTTTGGTGACCTTTGGTGACCTTTGGTGACCTTTGGTGACCTTTGGGGTAACCTTTGATGACCTTTGGGATGAACTTTGGTGACCTTTGGGGTGACCTTTGGTGACCTTTGGGGTGACCTTTGGTGACCTTTGGTGACCTTTAGTGACCTTTGGTGACCTTTGAGGTGACCTTTGGTGACCTTTGGGGTGACCTTTGGTGACCTTTGGGGTGACCTTTGGTGACCTTTGGGGTGACCTTTGGTGACCTTTGGTAACCTTTGGTGACCTTTGGTGACCTTTGGGATGACCTTTGGTGACCTTTGAGGTGACCTTTGGTGACCTTTGGTGACCTTTGGATGACCTTTGGTGACCTTTGGTGACCTTTGGGGTGACCTTTGGTGACCTTTGGTGACCTTTGGGGTGACCTTTGGGGTGACCTTTGGTGACCTTTGAGGTGACCTTTGGTGACCTTTGGGGTGACCTTTGGTGACCTTTGGTGACCTTTGGGGTGACCTTTGGTGACCTTTGGGGTGACCTTTCGTGCCCTTTGGTGACCTTTGGGGTGACTTTTGATGACCTTTGGGGTGACCTTTGGTGACCTTTGGGGTGACCTTTGGTGACCTTTGGTGACCTTTGGTGACCTTTGGTGACCTTTGGGGTGACCTTTGGTGACCTTTGGTGACCTTTGGGGTGACCTTTGGTGACCTTTGGTGACCATTGGGGTGACCTTTGGTGACCTTTGGGGTGACCTTTGGTGACCTTTGGGGTGACCTTTGGTGACCTTTGGTGACCTTTGGGGTGACCTTTGGTGACCTTTGGGGTGACCGTTGGTGACCTTTGGGGTGACCTTTGGTGACCTTTTGTGACCTTTGGTGACCTTTGGTGACCTTTGGGGTGACTTTTGGTGACCTTTGGGTGACCTTTGGTGACCTTTGGTGACCTTTGGTGACCTTTGGTGACCTTTGGGGTGACCTTTGGTGACCTTTGGTGATCTTTGGTGACCTTTGGTGACCTTTGAGGTGACCTTTGGTGACCTTTGGGGTGCCCTTTGGTGACCTTTGGTGACCTTTGGTGACCTTTGGTGACCTTTGGGGTGACCTTTGGTGACCTTTGGTGACCTTTGGGGTGACCTTTGGTGACCTTTGGGGTGACCTTTGGTGACCTTTGGGGTGACCTTTGGTGACCTTTGGTGACCTTTGGTGACCTTTGGTGACCTTTGGGGTGACCTTTGGTGACCTTTGGGTGACCTTTGGTGACCTTTGGTGACCTTTGGTGACCTTTGGTAACCTTTGGGGTGACCTTTGGTGACCTTTGGTGAACTTTGGGGTGACATTTGGTGACCTTTGAGGTGACCTTTGGTGACCTTTGGGGTGACCTTTGGTGACCTTTGGGGTGACCTTTGGTGACCTTTGGGGTGACTTTTGGTGACCTTTGGTGACCTTTGGTGACCTTTGGTGACCTTTGGGGTGACCTTTGGTGGCCTTTGGTGACCTTTAGGGTGACCTTTGGTGACCTTTGGGGTGACCTTTGGTGACCTTTGGGGTGACCTTTGGTGACCTTTGGTGACCTTTGGTGACCTTTGATGACCTTTGGGGTGACTTTTGGTGACCTTTGGGGTGACCTTTGGTGACCTTTGGGGTGACCTTTGGTGACCTTTGGGGTGACCTTTGGGTGACCTTTGGTGACCTTTGAGGTGACCTTTGGTGACCTTTGGGGTGACCTTTGGTGACCTTTGGTGGCCTTTGGTGACCTATGGTGACCTTTGGTGACCTTTGGGTTGACCTTTTGTGACCTTTGGGGTGACCTTTGGTGACCTTTGGTGACCTTTGGTGACCTTTGGTGACCTTTGGGGTGACCTTTGGTGACCTTTGGGGTGACCTTTGGTGACCTTTGGTGACCTTTGGGGTGACCTTTGGTGACCTTTAAGGTGACCTTTGGTGACCTTTGGTGACCTTTGGTGACCTTTGGGGTGACCTTTGGTGACCTTTGGTGACCTTTGGGGTGACCTTTGGTGACCTTTGGTGACCTTTGGTGACCTTTGGTGACCTTTGGGGTGACCTTTGGTGACCTTTGGTGAGCTTTGGTGAGCTTTGGTGACCTTTGGGGTGACCTTTGGTGACCTTTGGGGTAACCTTTGGTGACCTTTGGTGACCTTTGGTGACCTTTGGTGACCTTTGGTGACCTTTGGGGTGACCTTTGATGACCTTTGGGATGACCTTTGGTGACCTTTGGGGTGACCTTTGGTGACCTTTGGGGTGACCTTTGGTGACCTTTGGTGACCTTTAGTGACCTTTGGTGACCTTTGAGGTGACCTTTGGTGACCTTTGGGGTGACCTTTGGTGACATTTGGGGTGACCTTTGGTGACCTTTGGGGTGACCTTTGGTGACCTTTGGTGACCTTTGGTGACCTTTGGTGACCTTTGGGATGATCTTTGGTGACCTTTGAGGTGACCTTTGGTGACCTTTGGTGACCTTTGGGATGACCTTTGGTGACCTTTGGTGACCTTTGGGGTGACCTTTGGTGACCTTTGGTGACCTTTGGGGTGACCTTTGGGGTGACCTTTGGTGACCTTTGAGGTGACCTTTGGTGACCTTTGGGGTGACCTTTGGTGACCTTTGGTGACCTTTGGGGTGACCTTTGGTGACCTTTGGGGTGACCTTTCGTGCCCTTTGGTGACCTTTGGGGTGACTTTTGATGACCTTTGGGGTGACCTTTGGTGACCTTTGGGGTGACCTTTGGTGACCTTTGGTGACCTTTGGTGACCTTTGGTGACCTTTGGGGTGACCTTTGGTGACCTTTGGTGACCTTTGGTGACCTTTGGGGTGACCTTTGGTGACCTTTGGGGTTACCTTTGGTGACCTTTGGTGACCTTTGGTGACCTTTGGGGTGACCTTTGGTGACTTTTGGGTTACCTTTGGTGACCTTTGGTGACCTTTGGGGTTACCTTTGGTGACCTTTGGTGACCTTTGGTGACCTTTGAGGTGACCTTTGATGACCTTTGGGGTGACCTTTAGTGACCTTTGGGGTTACCTTTGGTGACCTTTGGTGACCTTTGGGGTGACCTTTGGTGACTTTTGGGTTACCTTTGGTGACCTTTGGTGACCTTTGGGGTTACCTTTGGTGACCTTTGGTGACCTTTGGGGTGACCTTTGGTGACCTTTGGTGACCTTTGATGACCTTTGGGGTGACCTTTGGTGACCTTTGGGTTACCTTTGGTGACCTTTGGTGACCTTTGGTGACCTTTGGGGTGACCTTTGGTGACTTTTGGGTTACCTTTGGTGACCTTTGGTGACCTTTGGGGTTACCTTTGGTGACCTTTGGTGACCTTTGGGGTGACCTTTGGTGACCTTTGAGGTGACCTTTGGTGACCTTTGGGGTGACCTTTGGTGACCTTTGGTGGCCTTTGGTGACCTTTGGGGTGACCTTTGGTGACCTTTGGGGTGACCTTTGGTGCCCTTTGATGACCTTTGGGGTGACTTTTGATGACCTTTGGGGTGAACTTTGGTGACCTTTGGGGTGACCTTTGGTGACCTTTGGTGACCTTTGGTGACCTTTGGTGACCTTTGGGGTGACCTTTGGTGACCTTTGGGGTGACCTTTGGTGACCTTTGGTGACCTTTGGTGACCTTTGGGGTGACCTTTGGTGACCTTTGGTGACCATTGGGGTGACCTTTGGTGACCTTTGGGGTGACCTTTGGTGACCTTTGGGGTGACCTTTAGTGACCTTTGGTGACCTTTGGGGTGACCTTTGGTGACCTTTGGGGTAACCGTTGGTGACCTTTGGGGTGACCTTTGGTGACCTTTGGTGACCTTTGGTGACCTTTGGTGACCTTTGGTAACCTTTGGTGACCTTTGGGGTGACATTTGGTGACCTTTGGGGTGACCTTTGGTGACCTTTGGGGTGACCTTTGGTGACCTTTGGTGACCTTTGGTGACCTTTGGGGTGACCTTTGGTGACCTTTGGTGACCTTTGGGGTTCCCTTTGGTGACCTTTGGTGACCTTTGGTGACCTTTGGGGTGACCTTTGGTGACCTTTGGTGACCTTTGGGGTGACCTTTGGTGACCTTTGGGGTGACCTTTGGTGACCTTTGGGGTGACCTTTGGTGACCTTTGGTGACCTTTGGTGACCTTTGGTGACCTTTGGGGTGACCTTTGGTGACCTTTGGGGTGACCTTTGGTGACCTTTGGTGACCTTTGGTGACCTTTGGGGTGACCTTTGGTGACCTTTGGTAACCTTTGGGGTGACATTTGGTGACCTTTGAGGTGACCTTTGGTTACCTTTGGGGTGACCTTTGGTGACCTTTGGGGTGACCTTTGGTGACCTTTGAGGTGACCTTTGGTGACCTTTGGGGTGACCTTTGGTGACCTTTTGGGTGACCTTTGGTGACCTTTGGGGTGACCTTTGGTGACCTTTGGTGACCTTTGGTGACCTTTGGTGACCTTTGGGGTAACCTTTGGTGACCTTTGGGGTGACCTTTGGTGACCTTTGGTGACCTTTGGTGACCTTTGGTGACCTTTGGGGTGACCTTTGGTGACCTTTGGGGTGACCTTTGGTGACCTTTGGTGACCTTTGGGGTGACCTTTGGTGACCTTTAAGGTGACCTTTGGTGTCCTTTGGTGACCTTTGGTGACCTTTGGGGTGACCTTTGGTGACCTTTGGTGACCTTTGGGGTGACCTTTGGTGACCTTTGGTGACCTTTGGTGACCTTTGGTGACCTTTGGGGTGACCTTTGGTGACCTTTGGTGAGCTTTGGTGACCTTTGGTGACCTTTGGGGTGACCTTTGGTGACCTTTGGGGTAACCTTTGGTGACCTTTGGTGACCTTTGGTGACCTTTGGTGACCTTTGGTGACCTTTGGGGTGACCTTTGATGACCTTTGGGATGACCTTTGGTGACCTTTGGGGTGACCTTTGGTGACCTTTGGGGTGACCTTTGGTGACCTTTGGTGACCTTTAGTGACCTTTGGTGACCTTTGAGGTGACCTTTGGTGACCTTTGGGGTGACCTTTGGTGACATTTGGGGTGACCTTTGGTGACCTTTGGGGTGACCTTTGGTGACCTTTGGTGACCTTTGGTGACCTTTGGTGACCTTTGGGATGACCTTTGGTGACCTTTGAGGTGACCTTTGGTGACCTTTGGTGACCTTTGGGATGACCTTTGGTGACCTTTGGTGACCTTTGGGGTGACCTTTGGTGACCTTTGGTGACCTTTGGGGTGACCTATGGGGTGACCTTTGGTGACCTTTGAGGTGACCTTTGGTGACCTTTGGGGTGACCTTTGGTGACCTTTGGTGACCTTTGGGGTGACCTTTGGTGACCTTTGGGGTGACCTTTCGTGCCCTTTGGTGACCTTTGGGGTGACTTTTGATGACCTTTGGGGTGACCTTTGGTGACCTTTGGGGTGACCTTTGGTGACCTTTGGTGACCTTTGGTGACCTTTGGTGACCTTTGGGGTAACCTTTGGTGACCTTTGGTGACCTTTGGTGACCTTTGGGGTGACCTTTGGTGACCTTTGGGGTTACCTTTGGTGACCTTTGGTGACCTTTGGTGACCTTTGGGGTGACCTTTGGTGACTTTTGGGTTACCTTTGGTGACCTTTGGTGACCTTTGGGGTTACCTTTGGTGACCTTTGGTGACCTTTGGGGTGACCTTTGGTGACCTTTGAGGTGACCTTTGATGACCTTTGGGGTGACCTTTGGTGACCTTTGGGGTTACCTTTGGTGACCTTTGGTGACCTTTGGTGACCTTTGGGGTGACCTTTGGTGACTTTTGGGTTACCTTTGGTGACCTTTGGTGACCTTTGGGGTTACCTTTGGTGACCTTTGGTGACCTTTGGTGACCTTTGATGACCTTTGGGGTGACCTTTGGTGACCTTTGGGGTTACCTTTGGTGACCTTTGGTGACCTTTGGTGACCTTTGGGGTGACCTTTGGTGACTTTTGGGTTACCTTTGGTGACCTTTGGTGACCTTTGGGGTTACCTTTGGTGACCTTTGGTGACCTTTGGGGTGACCTTTGGTGACCTTTGAGGTGACCTTTGGTGACCTTTGGGGTGACCTTTGGTGACCTTTGGTGGCATTTGGTGACCTTTGGGGTGACCTTTGGTGACCTTTGGGGTGACCTTTGGTGCCCTTTGGTGACCTTTGGGGTGACTTTTGATGACCTTTGGGGTGAACTTTGGTGACCTTTGGGGTGACCTTTGGTGACCTTTGGTGACCTTTGGTGACCTTTGGTGACCTTTGGGGTGACCTTTGGTGACCTTTGGGGTGACCTTTGGTGACCTTTGGTGACCTTTGGTGACCTTTGGGATGACCTTTGGTGACCTTTGGTGACCATTGGGGTGACCTTTGGTGACCTTTGGGGTGACCTTTGGTGACCTTTGGGGTGACCTTTAGTGACCTTTGGTGACCTTTGGGGTGACCTTTGGTGACCTTTGGGGTAACCGTTGGTGACCTTTGGGGAGACCTTTGGTGACCTTTGGTGACCTTTGGTGACCTTTGGTGACCTTTGGTAACCTTTGGTGACCTTTGGGGTGACCTTTGGTGACCTTTGGGGTGACCTTTGGTGACCTTTGGGGTGACCTTTGGTGACCTTTGGTGACCTTTGGTGACCTTTGGGGTGACCTTTGGTGACCTTTGGTGACCTTTGGGGTTCCCTTTGGTGACCTTTGGTGACCTTTGGTGACCTTTGGGGTGACCTTTGGTGACCTTTGGTGACCTTTGGGGTGACCTTTGGTGACCTTTGGGGTGACCTTTGGTGACCTTTGGGGTGACCTTTGGTGACCTTTGGTGACCTTTGGTGACCTTTGGTGACCTTTGGGGTGACATTTGGTGACCTTTGGGGTGACCTTTGGTGACCTTTGGTGACCTTTGGTGACCTTTGGGGTGACCTTTGGTGACCTTTGGTGACCTTTGGGGTGACATTTGGTGACCTTTGAGGTGACCTTTGGTTACCTTTGGGGTGACCTTTGGTGACCTTTGGGGTGACCTTTGGTGACCTTTGGGGTGACCTTTGGTGACCTTTGGTGACCTTTGGTGACCTTTGGTGACCTTTGGTGACCTTTGGGGTGACCTTTGGTGACCTTTGGTGACCTTTGGGGTGACCTTTGGTGACCTTTGGGGTGACCTTTGGTGACCTTTGGGGTGACCCTTGGTGACCTTTGGTGACCTTTGATGACCTTTGGGGTGACCTTTGGTGACCTTTGGGGTGACCTTTGGTGACCTTTGGTGACCTTTGGTGACCTTTGGGGTGACCTTTGGTGACTTTTGGGGTGACCTTTGGTGACCTTTGGTGACCTTTGGGGTGACCTTTGGTGACCTTTGAGGTGACCTTTGGTGACCTTTGGGGTGACCTTTGGTGACCTTTGGTGACCTTTGGTGACCTTTGGGGTGACCTTTGGTGACCTTTGGGGTGACCTTTGGTGACCTTTGGTGACCTTTGGGGTGACTTTTGGTGACCTTTGGGGTGACCTTTGGTGACCTTTGGGATGACCTTTGATGACCTTAGGTGACCTTTGGTGACCTTTGGTGACCTTTGGGGTGACCTTTGGTGACCTTTGGTGACCTTTGGTGACCTTTGGTGACCTTTGGTAACCTTTGGTGCCTTTGGGGTGACCTTTGGTGAGCTTTGGGTTGACCTTTGGTGACCTTTGGGGTGACCTTTGGTGACCTTTGCTGACCTTCGGGGTGACCTTTGGTGACCTTTGGGGTGACCTTTGGTGACCTTTGGTGACCTTTGGGGTGACCTTTGGTGACCTTTGGTGACCTTTGGTGACCTTTGGTGACTTTTGGGGTGACCTTTCGTGACCTTTGGTGACCTTTGGTGACCTTTGGTGACCTTTGGGGTGACCTTTGGTGACCTTTGGTGACCTTTGGTGACCTTTGGGGTGACCTTTGGTGACCTTTGGTGACCTTTGGTGACCTTTGGTGACCTTTGGTGACCTTTGGTGACCTTTGGTGACCTTTGGGGTGACCTTTGGTGACCTTTGGTGACCTTTGGTGACCTTTGGGGTGACCTTTGGTGTCCTTTGGTGACCATTGGGGTGACCTTTGGTGACCTTTGGGGTGACCTTTGGTGACCTTTGGTGACCTTTGGGGTGACCTTTGGGGTGACCTTTGGTGACCTTTGAGTTGACCTTTGGTGACCTTTGGGGTGACCTTTGGTGACCTTTGGTGACCTTTGGGGTGACCTTTGGTGACCTTTGGGGTGACCTTTCGTGCCCTTTGGTGACCTTTGGGGTGACTTTTGATGACCTTTGGGGTGACCTTTGGTGACCTTTGGGGTGACCTTTGGTGACCTTTGGGGTGACCTTTGGTGACCTTTGGTGACCTTTGGTGACCTTTGGTGACCTTTGGGGTGACCTTTGGTGACCTTTGGTGACCTTTGGTGACCTTTGGGGTGACCTTTGGTGACCTTTGGTGACCTTTGGTGACCTTTGGGGTGACCTTTGGTGACCTTTGGGGTTACCTTTGGTGACCTTTGGTGACCTTTGGTGACCTTTGGGGTGACCTTTGGTGACTTTTGGGTTACCTTTGGTGACCTTTGGTGACCTTTGGGGTTACCTTTGGTGACCTTTGGTGACCTTTGGGGTGACCTTTGGTGACCTTTGAGGTGACCTTTGATGACCTTTGGGGTGACCTTTGGTGACCTTTGGGGTTACCTTTGGTGACCTTTGGTGACCTTTGGTGACCTTTGGGGTGACCTTTGGTGACTTTTGGGTTACCTTTGGTGACCTTTGGTGACCTTTGGGGTTACCTTTGGTGACCTTTGGTGACCTTTGGTGACCTTTGATGACCTTTGAGGTGACCTTTGGTGACCTTTGGGGTGACCTTTGGTGACCTTTGGTGGCCTTTGGTGACCTATGGTGACCTTTGGTGACCTTTGGGTTGACCTTTTGTGACCTTTGGGGTGACCTTTGGTGACCTTTGGTGACCTTTGGAGTGACTTTTGGTGACCTTTGGGGTGACCTTTGGTGACCTATGGGATGACCTTTGGTGACCTTTGGTGACCTTTGGTGACCTTTGGTGACCTTTGGGGTGACCTTTGGTGACCTTTGGTGACCTTTGGTGACCTTTGGTGACCTTTGGTAACCTTTGGTGACCTTTGGGGTGACCTTTGGTGACCTTTGGGGTGACCTTTGGTGACCTTTGGGGTGACCTTTGGTGACCTTTGGTGACCTTTGGGGTGACCTTTGGTGACCTTTGGTGACCTTTGGTGACCTCTGGTGACCTTTGGGGTGACCTTTGGTGACCTTTGGTGAGCTTTGGTAACCTTTGGTGACCTTTGGGGTGACCTTTGGTGACCTTTGTGGTGACCTTTGGTGACCTTTGGTGACCTTTGGTGACCTTTGGTGACCTTTGGGGTGACCTTTGGTGACCTTTGTGGTGACCTTTGGTGACCTTTGGTGACCTTTGGTGACCTTTGGTGACCTTTGGGGTGACCGTTGGTGACCTTTAGGATGACTTTTGGTGACCTTTGGTGAGCTTTGGGGTGACCTTTGGTGACCTTTGAGGTGACCTTTGGTGACCTTTGGGGTGACCTTTGGTGACCTTTTGGGTGACCTTTGGTGACCTTTGGGGTGACCTTTGGTGACCTTTGGTGACCTTTGGTGACCTTTGGTGACCTTTGGGGTAACCTTTGGTGACCTTTGGGGTGACCTTTGGTGACCTTTGGTGACCTTTGGTGACCTTTGGTGACCTTTGGGGTGACCTTTGGTGACCTTTGGGGTGACCTTTGGTGACCTTTGGTGACCTTTGGGGTGACCTTTGGTGACCTTTAAGGTGACCTTTGGTGTCCTTTGGTGACCTTTGGTGACCTTTGGGGTGACCTTTGGTGACCTTTGGTGACCTTTGGGGTGACCTTTGGTGACCTTTGGTGACCTTTGGTGACCTTTGGTGACCTTTGGGGTGACCTTTGGTGACCTTTGGTGAGCTTTGGTGACCTTTGGTGACCTTTGGGGTGACCTTTGGTGACCTTTGGGGTAACCTTTGGTGACCTTTGGTGACCTTTGGTGACCTTTGGTGACCTTTGGTGACCTTTGGGGTGACCTTTGATGACCTTTGGGATGACCTTTGGTGACCTTTGGGGTGACCTTTGGTGACCTTTGGGGTGACCTTTGGTGACCTTTGGTGACCTTTAGTGACCTTTGGTGACCTTTGAGGTGACCTTTGGTGACCTTTGGGGTGACCTTTGGTGACATTTGGGGTGACCTTTGGTGACCTTTGGGGTGACCTTTGGTGACCTTTGGTGACCTTTGGTGACCTTTGGTGACCTTTGGGATGACCTTTGGTGACCTTTGAGGTGACCTTTGGTGACCTTTGGTGACCTTTGGGATGACCTTTGGTGACCTTTGGTGACCTTTGGGGTGACCTTTGGTGACCTTTGGTGACCTTTGGGGTGACCTTTGGGGTGACCTTTGGTGACCTTTGAGGTGACCTTTGGTGACCTTTGGGGTGACCTTTGGTGACCTTTGGTGTCCTTTGGGGTGACCTTTGGTGACCTTTGGGGTGACCTTTCGTGCCCTTTGGTGACCTTTGGGGTGACTTTTGATGACCTTTGGGGTGACCTTTGGTGACCTTTGGGGTGACCTTTGGTGACCTTTGGTGACCTTTGGTGACCTTTGGTGACCTTTGGGGTAACCTTTGGTGACCTTTGGTGACCTTTGGTGACCTTTGGGGTGACCTTTGGTGACCTTTGGGGTTACCTTTGGTGACCTTTGGTGACCTTTGGTGACCTTTGGGGTGACCTTTGGTGACTTTTGGGTTACCTTTGGTGACCTTTGGTGACCTTTGGGGTTACCTTTGGTGACCTTTGGTGACCTTTGGGGTGACCTTTGGTGACCTTTGAGGTGACCTTTGATGACCTTTGGGGTGACCTTTGGTGACCTTTGGGGTTACCTTTGGTGACCTTTGGTGACCTTTGGTGACCTTTGGGGTGACCTTTGGTGACTTTTGGGTTACCTTTGGTGACCTTTGGTGACCTTTGGGGTTACCTTTGGTGACCTTTGGTGACCTTTGGTGACCTTTGATGACCTTTGGGGTGACCTTTGGTGACCTTTGGGGTTACCTTTGGTGACCTTTGGTGACCTTTGGTGACCTTTGGGGTGACCTTTGGTGACTTTTGGGTTACCTTTGGTGACCTTTGGTGACCTTTGGGGTTACCTTTGGTGACCTTTGGTGACCTTTGGGGTGACCTTTGGTGACCTTTGAGGTGACCTTTGGTGACCTTTGGGGTGACCTTTGGTGACCTTTGGTGGCATTTGGTGACCTTTGGGGTGACCTTTGGTGACCTTTGGGGTGACCTTTGGTGCCCTTTGGTGACCTTTGGGGTGACTTTTGATGACCTTTGGGGTGAACTTTGGTGACCTTTGGGGTGACCTTTGGTGACCTTTGGTGACCTTTGGTGACCTTTGGTGACCTTTGGGGTGACCTTTGGTGACCTTTGGGGTGACCTTTGGTGACCTTTGGTGACCTTTGGTGACCTTTGGGATGACCTTTGGTGACCTTTGGTGACCATTGGGGTGACCTTTGGTGACCTTTGGGGTGACCTTTGGTGACCTTTGGGGTAACCTTTAGTGACCTTTGGTGACCTTTGGGGTGACCTTTGGTGACCTTTGGGGTAACCGTTGGTGACCTTTGGGGTGACCTTTGGTGACCTTTGGTGACCTTTGGTGACCTTTGGTGACCTTTGGTAACCTTTGGTGACCTTTGGGGTGACCTTTGGTGACCTTTGGGGTGACCTTTGGTGACCTTTGGGGTGACCTTTGGTGACCTTTGGTGACCTTTGGTGACCTTTGGGGTGACCTTTGGTGACCTTTGGTGACCTTTGGGGTTCCCTTTGGTGACCTTTGGTGACCTTTGGTGACCTTTGGGGTGACCTTTGGTGACCTTTGGTGACCTTTGGGGTGACCTTTGGTGACCTTTGGGGTGACCTTTGGTGACCTTTGGGGTGACCTTTGGTGACCTTTGGTGACCTTTGGTGACCTTTGGTGACCTTTGGGGTGACATTTGGTGACCTTTGGGGTGACCTTTGGTGACCTTTGGTGACCTTTGGTGACCTTTGGGGTGACCTTTGGTGACCTTTGGTGACCTTTGGGGTGACATTTGGTGACCTTTGAGGTGACCTTTGGTTACCTTTGGGGTGACCTTTGGTGACCTTTGGGGTGACCTTTGGTGACCTTTGGGGTGACCTTTGGTGACCTTTGGTGACCTTTGGTGACCTTTGGTGACCTTTGGGGTGACCTTTGGTGACCTTTGGTGACCTTTGGGGTGACCTTTGGTGACCTTTGGGGTGACCTTTGGTGACCTTTGGGGTGACCCTTGGTGACCTTTGGTGACCTTTGATGACCTTTGGGGTGACCTTTGGTGACCTTTGGGGTGACCTTTGGTGACCTTTGGTGACCTTTGGTGACCTTTGGGGTGACCTTTGGTGACTTTTGGGGTGACCTTTGGTGACCTTTGGTGACCTTTGGGGTGACCTTTGGTGACCTTTGAGGTGACCTTTGGTGACCTTTGGGGTGACCTTTGGTGACCTTTGGTGACCTTTGGTGACCTTTGGGGTGACCTTTGGTGACCTTTGGGGTGACCTTTGGTGACCTTTGGTGACCTTTGGGGTGACTTTTGGTGACCTTTGGGGTGACCTTTGGTGACCTTTGGGATGACCTTTGATGACCTTATTTGACCTTTGGTGACCTTTGGTGACCTTTGGGGTGACCTTTGGTGACCTTTGGTGACCTTTGGTGACCTTTGGTGACCTTTGGTAACCTTTGGTGACCTTTGGGGTGACCTTTGGTGAGCTTTGGGTTGACCTTTGGTGACCTTTGGGGTGACCTTTGGTGACCTTTGCTGACCTTCGGGGTGACCTTTGGTGACCTTTGGGGTGACCTTTGGTGACCTTTGGTGACCTTTGGGGTGACCTTTGGTGACCTTTGGTGACCTTTGGTGACCTTTGGTGACTTTTGGGGTGACCTTTCGTGACCTTTGGTGACCTTTGGTGACCTTTGGTGACCTTTGGGGTGACCTTTGGTGACCTTTGGTGACCTTTGGTGACCTTTGGGGTGACCGTTGGTGACCTTTAGGTTGACTTTTGGTGACCTTTGGTGAGCTTTGGGGTGACCTTTGGTGACCTTTGAGGTGACCTTTGGTGACCTTTGGGGTGACCTTTGGTGACCTTTTGGGTGACCTTTGGTGACCTTTGGGGTGACCTTTGGTGACCTTTGGTGACCTTTGGTGACCTTTGGGGTAACCTTTGGTGACCTTTGGGGTGACCTTTGGTGACCTTTGGTGACCTTTGGTGACCTTTGGTGACCTTTGGGGTGACCTTTGGTGACCTTTGGGGTGACCTTTGGTGACCTTTGGTGACCTTTGGGGTGACCTTTGGTGACCTTTAAGGTGACCTTTGGTGACCATTGGTGACCTTTGGTGACCTTTGGGGTGACCTTTGGTGACCTTTGGTGACCTTTGGGGTGACCTTTGGTGACCTTTGGTGACCTTTGGTGACCTTTGGGGTGACCTTTGGTGACCTTTGGTGAGCTTTGGTGACCTTTGGTGACCTTTGGGGTGACCTTTGGTGACCTTTGGGGTAACCTTTGGTGACCTTTGGTGACCTTTGGTGACCTTTGGTGACCTTTGGTGACCTTTGGGGTGACCTTTGATGACCTTTGGGATGACCTTTGGTGACCTTTGGGGTGACCTTTGGTGACCTTTGGGGTGACCTTTGGTGACCTTTGGTGTCCTTTAGTGACCTTTGGTGACCTTTGAGGTGACCTTTGGTGACCTTTGGGGTAACCTTTGGTGACATTTGGGGTGACCTTTGGTGACCTTTGGGGTGACCTTTGGTGACCTTTGGTGACCTTTGGTGACCTTTGGTGACCTTTGGGATGACCTTTGGTGACCTTTGAGGTGACCTTTGGTGACCTTTGGTGACCTTTGGGATGACCTTTGGTGACCTTTGGTGACCTTTGGGGTGACCTTTGGTGACCTTTGGTGACCTTTGGGGTGACCTTTGGGGTGACCTTTGGTGACCTTTGAGGTGACCTTTGGTGACCTTTGGGGTGACCTTTGGTGACCTTTGGTGACCTTTGGGGTGACCTTTGGTGACCTTTGGGGTGACCTATCGTGCCCTTTGGTGACCTTTGGGGTGACTTTTGATGACCTTTGGGGTGACCTTTGGTGACCTTTGGGGTGACCTTTGGTGACCTTTGGGGTGACCTTTGGTGACCTTTGGTGACCTTTGGTGACCTTTGGTTACCTTTGGGGTGACCTTTGGTGACCTTTGGTGACCTTTGGTGACCTTTGGGGTGACCTTTGGTGACCTTTGGTGACCATTGGGGTGACCTTTGGTGACCTTTGGGGTGACCTTTGGTGACCTTTGGGGTGACCTTTGGTGACCTTTGGTGACCTTTGGGGTGACCTTTGGTGACCTTTGGGGTGACCGTTGGTGACCTTTGGGGTGACCTTTGGTGACCTTTGGTGACCTTTCGTGCCCTTTGGTGACCTTTGGGGTGACTTTTGATGACCTTTGGGGTGACCTTTGGTGACCTTTGGGGTGACCTTTGGTGACCTTTGGTGACCTTTGGTGACCTTTGGTCACCTTTGGGGTGACCTTTGGTGACCTTTGGTGACCTTTGGTGACCTTTGGGGTGACCTTTGGTGACCTTTGGTGACCATTGGGGTGACCTTTGGTGACCTTTGGGGTGACCTTTGGTGACCTTTGGTGACCTTTGGGGTGACCTTTGGGGTGACCTTTGGTGACCTTTGAGGTGACCTTTGGTGACCTTTGGGGTGACCTTTGGTGACCTTTGGGGTGACCTTTGGTGACCTTTGGGGTGACCTTTCGTGCCCTTTGGTGACCTTTGGGGTGACTTTTGATGACCTTTGGGGTGACCTTTGGTGACCTTTGGGGTGACCTTTGGTGACCTTTGGGGTGACCTTTGGTGACCTTTGGTGACCTTTGGTGACCTTTGGTGACCTTTGGGGTGACCTTTGGTGACCTTTGGTGACCTTTGGTGACCTTTGGGGTGACCTTTGGTGACCTTTGGTGACCTTTGGTGACCTTTGGGGTGACCTTTGGTGACCTTTGGGGTTACCTTTGGTGACCTTTGGTGACCTTTGGTGACCTTTGGGGTGACCTTTGGTGACTTTTGGGTTACCTTTGGTGACCTTTGGTGACCTTTGGGGTTACCTTTGGTGACCTTTGGTGACCTTTGGGGTGACCTTTGGTGACCTTTGAGGTGACCTTTGATGACCTTTGGGGTGACCTTTGGTGACCTTTGGGGTTACCTTTGGTGACCTTTGGTGACCTTTGGTGACCTTTGGGGTGACCTTTGGTGACTTTTGGGTTACCTTTGGTGACCTTTGGTGACCTTTGGGGTTACCTTTGGTGACCTTTGGTGACCTTTGGTGACCTTTGATGACCTTTGAGGTGACCTTTGGTGACCTTTGGGGTGACCTTTGGTGACCTTTGGTGGCCTTTGGTGACCTATGGTGACCTTTGGTGACCTTTGGGTTGACCTTTTGTGACCTTTGGGGTGACCTTTGGTGACCTTTGGTGACCTTTGGAGTGACTTTTGGTGACCTTTGGGGTGACCTTTGGTGACCTATGGGATGACCTTTGGTGACCTTTGGTGACCTTTGGTGACCTTTGGTGACCTTTGGGGTGACCTTTGGTGACCTTTGGTGACCTTTGGTGACCTTTGGTAACCTTTGGTGACCTTTGGGGTGACCTTTGGTGACCTTTGGGGTGACCTTTGGTGACCTTTGGGGTGACCTTTGGTGACCTTTGGTGACCTTTGGGGTGACCTTTGGTGACCTTTGGTGACCTTTGGTGACCTCTGGTGACCTTTGGGGTGACCTTTGGTGACCTTTGGTGAGCTTTGGTAACCTTTGGTGACCTTTGGGGTGACCTTTGGTGACCTTTGTGGTGACCTTTGGTGACCTTTGGTGACCTTTGGTGACCTTTGGTGACCTTTGGGGTGACCGTTGGTGACCTTTAGGATGACTTTTGGTGACCTTTGGTGAGCTTTGGGGTGACCTTTGGTGACCTTTGAGGTGACCTCTGTTGACCTTTGGGGTGACCTTTGGTGACCTTTGGGGTGACCTTTGGTGACCTTTGGGGTGACCTTTGGTGACCTTTGGTGACCTTTGGTGACCTTTGGTGACCTTTGGGGTGACCTTTGGTGACCTTTGGGGTGACCTTTGGTGACCTTTGGTGACCTTTGGTGACCTTTGGGGTGACCTTTGGTGACCTTTGGGGTGACCTTTGGTGACCTTTGGTGACCTTTGGGGTGACCTTTGGTGACCTTTGGGGTGACGTTTGGTGACCTTTGGTGACCTTTGGGGTGATCTTTGGCGACCTTTATTGACCTTTGAGGTAACCTTTGTGACCTTTGGGGTGACCTTTGGTGACCTTTGGGGTGACCTTTGGTGACCTTTGGGGTGACCTTTGGTGACCTTTGGTGACCTTTGGTGACCTTTGGTGACCTTTGGGGTGACCTTTGGTGACCTTTGGGGTGACCTTTGGTGACCTTTGGGGTGACCTTTGGTGACCTTTGGCGACCTTTGGTGACCTTTGAAATGACCTTTGGTGACCTTTGAGGTGATTTTTGGTGACCTTTGGGATGACCTTTGGTGACCTTTGAGGTGACCTTTGGTGACCTTTGGTGACCTTTGGGATGACCTTTGGTGACCTTTGGTGACCTTTGGGGTGACCTTTGGTGACCTTTGGTGACCTTTGGGGTGACCTTTGGGGTGACCTTTGGTGACCTTTGAGGTGACCTTTGGTGACCTTTGGGGTGACCTTTGGTGACCTTTGGTGACCTTTGGGGTGACCTTTGGTGACCTTTGGGGTGACCTTTCGTGCCCTTTGGTGACCTTTGGGGTGACTTTTGATGACCTTTGGGGTGACCTTTGGTGACCTTTGGGGTGACCTTTGGTGACCTTTGGTGACCTTTGGTGACCTTTGGTGACCTTTGGTGACCTTTGGTGACCTTTGGGGTGACCTTTGGTGACCTTTGGTGACTTTTGGTGACCTTTGGGGTGACCTTTGGTGACCTTTGGTGACCATTGGGTGACCTTTGGTGACCTTTGGGGTGACCTTTGGTGACCTTTGGTGACCTTTGGGTGACCTTTGGTGACCTTTGGGGTGACCGTTGGTGACCTTGGGGTGACCTTTGGTGACCTTTGGTGACCTTTGGTGACCTTTGGTGACCTTTGGGGTGACCTTTGGTGACCTTTGGGTGACCTTTGGTGACCTTTGGTGACCTTTGGGGTGACCTTTGGTGACCTTTGGTGATCTTTGGTGACCTTTGGTGACCTTTGGGGTGACCTTTGGTGACCTTTGGGGTGCCCTTTGGTGACCTTTGGTGACCTTTGGTGACCTTTGGTGACCTTTGGGGTGCCCTTTGGTGACCTTTGGTGACCTTTGGGGTGACCTTTGGTGACCTTTGGGGTGACCTTTGGTGACCTTTGGGGTGACCTTTGGTGACCTTTGGGGTGACTTTTGGTGACCTTTGGGGTGACCTTTGGTGACCTTTGGGGTGACCTTTGGTGACCTTTGGGGTGACCTTTGGGGTGACCTTTGGTGACCTTTGAGGTGACCTTTGGTGACCTTTGGGGTGACCTTTGGTGACCTTTGGTGGCCTTTGGTGACCTATGGTGACCTTTGGTGACCTTTGGGTTGACCTTTGGTGACCTTTGGGGTGACCTTTGGTGACCTTTGGTGACCTTTGGAGTGACTTTTGGTGACCTTTGGGGTGACCTTTGGTGACCTATGGGATGACCTTTGGTGACCTTTGGTGACCTTTGGTGACCTTTGGTGACCTTTGGGGTGACCTTTGGTGACCTTTGGTGACCTTTGGTGACCTTTGGTGACCTTTGGTAACCTTTGGTGACCTTTGGGGTGACCTTTGGTGACCTTTGGGGTGACCTTTGGTGACCTTTGGGGTGACCTTTGGTGACCTTTGGTGACCTTTGGGGTGACCTTTGGTGACCTTTGGTGACCTTTGGTGACCTCTGGTGACCTTTGGGGTGACCTTTGGTGACCTTTGGTGAGCTTTGGCAACCTTTGGTGACCTTTGGGGTGACCTTTGGTGACCTTTGTGGTGACCTTTGGTGACCTTTGGTGACCTTTGGTGACCTTTGGTGACCTTTGGGGTGACCGTTGGTGACCTTTAGGATGACTTTTGGTGACCTTTGGTGAGCTTTGGGGTGACCTTTGGTGACCTTTGAGGTGACCTCTGTTGACCTTTGGGGTGACCTTTGGTGACCTTTGGGGTGACCTTTGGTGACCTTTGGGGTGACCTTTGGTGACCTTTGGTGACCTTTGGTGACCTTTGGTGACCTTTGGGGTGACCTTTCGTGACCTTTGGGGTGACCTTTGGTGACCTTTGGTGACCTTTGGTGACCTTTGGGGTGACCTTTGGTGACCTTTGGGGTGACCTTTGGTGACCTTTGGTGACCTTTGGGGTGACCTTTGGTGACCTTTGGGGTGACGTTTGGTGACCTTTGGTGACCTTTGGGGTGACCTTTGGTGACCTTTGGTGACCTTTGGTGACCTTTGGTGACCTTTGGTGACCTTTGGGGTGACCTTTGGTGACCTTTGGGGTGACCTTTGGTGACCTTTGGTGACCTTTGGGGTGACCTTTGGTGACCTTTGTGGTGACCTTTGGTGACCTTTGGTGACCTTTGGTGACCTTTGGTGACCTTTGGGGTGACCGTTGGTGACCTTTAGGATGACTTTTGGTGACCTTTGGTGAGCTTTGGGGTGACCTTTGGTGACCTTTGAGGTGACCTCTGTTGACCTTTGGGGTGACCTTTGGTGACCTTTGGGGTGACCTTTGGTGACCTTTGGGGTGACCTTTGGTGACCTTTGGTGACCTTTGGTGACCTTTGGTGACCTTTGGGGTGACCTTTGGTGACCTTTGGGGTGACCTTTGGTGACCTTTTGGTGACCTTTGGTGACCTTTGGGGTGACCTTTGGTGACCTTTGGGGTGACCTTTGGTGACCTTTGGTGACCTTTGGTGACCTTTGGGGTGACCTTTGGTGACCTTTGGGGTGACCTTTGGTGACCTTTGGTGACCTTTGGTGACCTTTGGTGACCTTTGGGGTGACCTTTGGTGACCTTTGGGTTGACCTTTGGTGACCTTTGGTGACCTTTGGTGACCTTTGGGGTGACCTTTGGTGACCTTTGGGGTGACCTTGGTGACCTTTGGTGACCTTTGGGGTGACCTTTGGTGACCTTTGGGGTGACCTTTGGTGACCTTTGGGGTGACCTTTGGTGACCTTTGGTGACCTTTGGTGACCTTTGGTGACCTTTGGGGTGACCTTTGGTGACCTTTGGGGTGACCTTTGGTGACCTTTGGGGTGACCTTTGGTGACCTTTGGGGTGACCTTTGGTGACCTTTGGCGACCTTTGGTGACCTTTGAAATGACCTTTGGTGACCTTTGAGGTGATTTTTGGTGACCTTTGGGATGACCGTTGGTGACCTTTGAGGTGACCTTTGGTGACCTTTGGTGACCTTTGGGATGACCTTTGGTGACC
This sequence comes from Agriotes lineatus, assembly GCA_940337035.1. Classification (NCBI taxonomy): domain Eukaryota; kingdom Metazoa; phylum Arthropoda; class Insecta; order Coleoptera; family Elateridae; genus Agriotes; species Agriotes lineatus. Next base: position 47,345 of record CALNHX010006163.1, read on the forward strand.
TTTGGTGACCTTTGGGTGACCTTTGGTGACCTTTGGTGACCTTTGGGGTGACCTTTGGGGTGACCTTTGGTGACCTTTGAGGTGACCTTTGGTGACCTTTGGGGTGACCTTTGGTGACCTTTGGTGACCTTTGGGGTGACCTTTGGTGACCTTTGGGGTGACCTTTCGTGCCCTTTGGTGACCTTTGGGGTGACTTTTGATGACCTTTGGGGTGACCTTTGGTGACCTTTGGGGTGACCTTTGGTGACCTTTGGTGACCTTTGGTGACCTTGGTGACCTTTGGTGACCTTTGGTGACCTTTGGGGTGACCTTTGGTGACCTTTGGTGACCTTTGGTGACCTTTGGGGTGACCTTTGGTGACCTTTGGTGACCATTGGGGTGACCTTTGGTGACCTTTGGGGTGACCTTTGGTGACCTTTGGGGTGACCTTTGGTGACCTTTGGTGACCTTTGGGGTGACCTTTGGTGACCTTTGGGGTGACCGTTGGTGACCTTTGGGGTGACCTTTGGTGACCTTTGGTGACCTTTGGTGACCTTTGGTGACCTTTGGGGTGACCTTTGGTGACCTTTGGGTGACCTTTGGTGACCTTTGGTGACCTTTGGTGACCTTTGGTGACCTTTGGGGTGACCTTTGGTGACCTTTGGTGATCTTTGGTGACCTTTGGTGACCTTTGGGGTGACCTTTGGTGACCTTTGGGGTGCCCTTTGGTGACCTTTGGTGACCTTTGGTGACCTTTGGTGACCTTTGGGGTGACCTTTGGTGACCTTTGGTGACCTTTGGGGTGACCTTTGGTGACCTTTGGGGTGACCTTTGGTGACCTTTGGGGTGACCTTTGGTGACCTTTGGTGACCTTTGGTGACCTTTGGTGACCTTTGGGGTGACTTTTGGTGACCTTTGGGGTGACCTTTGGTGACCTTTGGTGACCTTTGGTGACATTTGGTGACCTTTGGGGTGACCTTTGGTGACCTTTGGTGAACTTTGGGGTGACATTTGGTGACCTTTGAGGTGACCTTTGGTGACCTTTGGGGTGACCTTTGGTGACCTTTGGGGTGACCTTTGGTGACCTTTGGGGTGACTTTTGGTGACCTTTGGTGACCTTTGGTGACCCTTGGTGACCTTTGGGGTGACCTTTGGTGGCTTTTGGTGACCTTTGGGGTGACCTTTGGTGACCTTTGGGGTGACCTTTGGTGACCTTTGGGGTGACCTTTGGTGACCTTTGGTGACCTTTGGTGACCTTTGATGACCTTTGGGGTGACTTTTGGTGACCTTTGGGGTGACCTTTGGTGACCTTTGGTGACCTTTGGTCACCTTTGGTGACCTTTGGGGTGACCTTTGGGGTGACCTTTGGTGACCTTTGAGGTGACCTTTGGTGACCTTTGGGGTGACCTTTGGTGACCTTTGGTGGCCTTTGGTGACCTATGGTGACCTTTGGTGACCTTTGGGTTGACCTTTGGTGACCTTTGGGGTGACCTTTGGTGACCTTTGGTGACCTTTGGAGTGACTTTTGGTGACCTTTGGGGTGACCTTTGGTGACCTATGGGATGACCTTTGGTGACCTTTGGTGACCTTTGGTGACCTTTGGTGACCTTTGGGGTGACCTTTGGTGACCTTTGGTGACCTTTGGTGACCTTTGGTGACCTTTGGTAACCTTTGGTGACCTTTGGGGTGACCTTTGGTGACCTTTGGGGTGACCTTTGGTGACCTTTGGGGTGACCTTTGGTGACCTTTGGTGACCTTTGGGGTGACCTTTGGTGACCTTTGGTGACCTTTGGTGACCTTTGGTGACCTTTGGGGTGACCTTTGGTGACCTTTGGTGAGCTTTGGTAACCTTTGGTGACCTTTGGGGTGACCTTTGGTGACCTTTGTGGTGACCTTTGGTGACCTTTGGTGACCTTTGGTGACCTTTGGTGACCTTTGGGGTGACCGTTGGTGACCTTTAGGATGACTTTTGGTGACCTTTGGTGAGCTTTGGGGTGACCTTTGGTGACCTTTGAGGTGACCTCTGTTGACCTTTGGGGTGACCTTTGGTGACCTTTGGGGTGACCTTTGGTGACCTTTGGGGTGACCTTTGGTGACCTTTGGTGACCTTTGGTGACCTTTAGTGACCTTTGGGGTGACCTTTGGTGACCTTTGGGGTGACCTTTGGTGACCTTTGGTGACCTTTGGTGACCTTTGGGGTGACCTTTGGTGACCTTTGGGGTGACCTTTGGTGACCTTTGGTGACCTTTGGGGTGACCTTTGGTGACCTTTGGGGTGACGTTTGGTGACCTTTGGTGACCTTTGGGGTGACCTTTGGTGACCTTTGGTGACCTTTGGTGACCTTTGGTGACCTTTGGTGACGTTTGGTGACCTTTGGTGACCTTTGGTGACCTTTGGGGTGACCTTTGGTGACCTTTGGGGTGACCTTTGGTGACCTTTGGTAACCTTTGGGGTGACCTTTGGTGACCTTTGGGATGACCTTTGGTGACCTTTGGGGTGACCTTTGGTGACCTTTGGGGTGACCATTGGTGACCTTTGGGGTGACCTTTGGTGACCTTTGGTGACCTTTGGTGACCTTTGGTGACCTTTGGTGACCTTTGAGGTGACCTTTGGTGACCTTTGGGGTGACCTTTGGTGACCTTTGGTGACCTTTGGGGTGACCTTTGGTGACCTTTGGGGTGACCTTTGGTGACCTTTGGGGTGACCTTTGGTGACCTTTGGGATTACCTTTGGTGACCTTTGGGGTGACCTTTGGTGACCTTTGGGGTGACCTTTGGTGACCTTTGGGGTGACCTTTGGTGACCTTTGGTGACCTTTGGTGACCTTTGGTGACCTTTGAGGGGACCTTTGGTGACCTTTGGGGTGACCTTTGGTGACCTTTGAAGTGACCTTTGGTGACCTTTGGCGACCTTTGGTGACCTTTGAGGTGACCTTTGGTGACCTTTGGGGCGACCTTTGGTGACCTTTGGGGTGACCTTTGGTGACCTTTGGGGTGACCTTTGGTGACGTTTGGTGACCTTTGGGGTAACCTTTGGTGACCTTTGGGGTGACCTTTGGTGATCTTTGGTGACCTTTGGCGACCTTTGGTGACCTTTGGGATGACCTTTGGTGACCTTTGGGGTGACCTTTGGTGACCTTTGGGAGTGACCTTTGAGGTGACCTTTGGTGACCTTTGGGGTGACCTTTGGTGACCTTTGGGGTGCCCTTTGGTGACCTTTGGTGACCTTTGGTGACCTTTGGGGTGACCTTTGGTGACCTTTGGGGTGACCTTTGGTGACCTTTGGTGACCTTTGGTGACCTCAGGTGACCTTTGGGGTGACCTTTGGTGACCTTTGGGGTGACCTTTGGTGACCTTTGGTGACCTTTGGTGACCTTTGGTGACCTTTGGGGTGACCTTTGGTGACCTTTGGTGACCTTTGGTGACCTTTGGTGACGTTTGGTGACCTTTGGGGTGACCTTTGGTGACCTTTGGGGTGACCTTTGGTGACCTTTGGGGTGACCTTTGGTGACCTTTGGTAACCTTTAGGGTGACCTTTGGTGACCTTTGGGATGGTCACCAAAGGTCACCCCAAAGGTAACCAAAGGTCACCAAAGGTCACCAAAGGTCACCGAAGGTCACCAAAGGTCACCAAAGGTCACCCCAAAGGTCACCAAAGTTCACCAAAGGTCACCCCAAAGGTCACCAAAGGTCACCAAAGGTCACCCCAAAGGTCACCAAAGGTCACCCCAAAGGTCACCAAAGGTCACCAAAGGTCACCCCAAAGGTCACCAAAGGTCACCCCAAAGGTCACCAAAGGTCACCAAAGGTCACCAAAGGTCACCAAAGGTCACCCCAAAGGTCACCAAAGGTCACCCCAAAGGTCACCAAAGGTCACCAAAGGTCGCCAAAGGTCACCAAAGGTCACCCCAAAGGTCACCAAAGGTCACCCCAAAGGTCACCAAAGGTCACCCCAAAGGTCATCAAACGTCACCTCAAAGGTCACCAAAGGTCACTCCAAAGCTCACCAAAGGTCACCAAAGGTCACCAAAAGTCACCAAAGGTCACCCCAAAGGTCACCAAAGGTCACCCCAAAGGTCACCAAAGGTCACCCCAATGGTCACCAAAGATCACCAAAGGTCACCCCAAAGGTCACCAAAGGTCACCAAAGGTCACCAAAGGTCACCCCAAAGGACACCAAAGGTCACCAAAGCTCACCAAAGGTCACCAAAGGTCACCCCAAAAGTCACCAAAGGTCACCAAAGGTCACCCCAAAGGTCACCAAAGGTCACCAAAGGTCACCAAAGGTCACCAAAGGTCACCCCAAAGGTCACCAAAGGTCACCAAAGGTCACCCCAAAAGTCACCAAAGGTCACCAAAGGTCACCCCAAAGGTCACCAAAGGTCACCCCAAAGGTCACCCCAAAGGTCACCAAAGGTCACCAAAGGTCACCCCAAAGGTCACCAAAGGTCACCCCAAAGGTCACCAAATGTCACCAAAGGTCACCAAAGGTCACCCCAAAGGTCACCAAAGGTCACCCCAAAGGTCACCAAAGGTCACCAAAGGTCGCCAAAGGTCACCAAAGGTCACCCCAAAGGTCACCAAAGGTCACCCCAAAGGTCACCAAAGGTCACCCCAAAGGTCACCAAACGTCACCTCAAAGGTCACCAAAGGTCACTCCAAAGCTCACCAAAGGTCACCAAAGGTCACCAAAAGTCACCAAAGGTCACCCCAAAGGTCACCAAAGGTCACCCCAAAGGTCACCAAAGGTCACCCCAAAGGTCACCAAAGGTCACCTCAAAGGTCACCAAAGGTCACCCCAAAGGTCACCAAAGGTCACCAAAGGTCACCCCAAAGGTCACCAAAGGTTACCAAAGGTCACCAAAGGTCACCAAAGGTCGCCCCAAAGGTCACCATAGGTCACCTCAAAGGTCACCAAAGGTCACCAAAGGTCACCAAAGGTCACCAAAGGTCACCAAAGGTCACCCCAAAGGTCACCAAAGGTCACCCCAAAGGTCACCAAAGGTCACCCCAAAGGTCACCAAAGGTCACCCCAAAGGTCACCAAAGGTCACCAAAGGTCATCAAAGGTCACCCCAAAGGTCACCAAAGGTCACCCCAAAGGTCACCAAAGGTCACCAAAGCTCACCAAAGGTCACCAAAGGTCACCCCAAAGGTCACCAAAGGTCACCAAAGGTCACCAAAGGTCACACCAAAGGTCACCAAAGGTCACCCCAAAGGTCACCAAAGGTCACCCCAAAGGTCACCAAAGGTCACCAAAGGTCACCCCAAAGGTCACCAAAGGTCACCCCAAAGGTCACCAAAGGTCACCAAAGGTCACCAAAGGTCACACCAAAGGTCACCAAAGGTCACCCCAAAGGTCACCAAAGGTCACCAAAGGTCACCAAAGGTCACCAAAGGTCACCCCAAAGGTCACCAAGGGTCACCCCAAAGGTCACCAAAGGTCACCCCAAAGGTCACCAAAGGTCACCCCAAAGGTCACCAAAGGTAACCAAAGGTCTCCCCAAAGGTCACCAAAGGTCACCAAAGGTCACCAAAGGTCACCAAAGGTCACCAAAGGTCACCCCAAAGGTCACCAAAGGTCACCCCAAAGGTCATCAAAAGTCACCCCAAAGGTCACCAAAGGGCACCAAAGGTCACCCCAAAGGTCACCAAAGGTCACCCCAAAGGTCACCAAAGGTCACCAAAGGTCACCAAAGGTCACCAAAGGTCACCAAAGGTTACCCCAAAGGTCACCCCAAAGGTCACCCAAGGTCACCCCTAAGGTCATCAAAGGTCACCAAAGGTCACCAAAGGTCACCAAAGGTCACCCCAAAGGTCACCAAAGGTCACCCCAAAGGTCACCAAAGGTCACCAAAGGTACCCCAAAGGTCACCAAAGGTCACCAAAGGTCACCAAAGGTAACCAAAGGTCACCCCAAAGGTCACCAAAGGTCACCCCAAAGGTCACCAAAGGTCACCCCAAAGGTCACCAAAGGTCAACCCAAAGGTCACCAAAGGTCACCTCAAAGATCACCAAAGGTCACCCCAAAGGTCACCAAAGGTCACCAAAGGTCACCCCAAAGGTCACCAAAGGTCACCAAAGGTAACCAAAGGTCACCAAAGGTCACCCCAAAGGTCACCAAAAGTCACCCCAAAGGTCACCAAAGGTCACCAAAGGTCACCCCAAAGGTCACCAAAGGTCACCCCAAAGGTCACCAAAGGTCACCCCAAAGGTCACCAAAGGTCACCAAAGGTCACCCCAAAGGTCACCCCAAAGGTCACCAAAGGTCACCAAAGGTCACCAAAGGTCACCAAAGGGCACCCCAAAGGTCACCAAAGGTCACCCCAAAGGTCACCAAAGGTCACCAAAGATCACCAAAGGTCACCAAAGGTCACCCCAAAGGTCACCAAAGGTCACCAAAGGTCAACAAAGGTTACCAAAGGTCACCAAAGGTCACCAAAGGTCACCAAAGGTCACCCCAAAGGTCACCAAAGGTCACCAAAGGTCACCAAAGGTCACCCCAAAGGTCACCAACGGTCACCCCAAAGGTCACCAAAGGTCACCCCAAAGGTCGCCAAAGGTCACCCCAAAGGTCACCAAAGGTCACCCCAATGGTCACCAAAGATCACCAAAGGTCACCCCAAAAGTCACCAAAGGTCACCAAAGGTCACCAAAGGTCACCCCAAAGGTCACCAAAGGTCACCAAAGCTCACCAAAGGTCACCAAAGGTCACCCCAAAGGTCACCAAAGGTCACCAAAGGTCACCAAAGGTCACCAAAGGTCACCCCAAAGGTCACCAAAGGTCACCAAAGGTAACCCAAAGGTCACCAAAAATCACCAAAGGTCACCCCAAAGGTCACCAAAGGTCACCCCAAAGGTCACCAAAGGTCACCAAAGGTCACCCCAAAGGTCACCAAAGGTCACCCCAAAGGTCAACCAAAGGTCACCAAAGGTCACCAAAGGTCACCCCAAAGGTCATCAAAGGTCACCCCAAAGGTCACCAAAGGTCACCAAAGGTCACCAAAGGTCACCAAAGGTCACCCCAAAGGTCACCAAAGGTCACCCCAAAGGTCACCAAAGGTCACCCCAAAGGTCACCAAAGGTCACCTCAAAGGTCACCAAAGGTCACCCCAAAGCTCACCAAAGGTCACCAAAGGTCACCCCAAAGGTCACCAAAGGTCACCCCAAAGGTCACCAAAGGTCACCCCAAAGGTCACCAAAGGTCACCTTATAGGTCACCAAAGGTCACCCCAAAGGTCACCAAAGGTCACCAAAGGTCACCCCAAAGGTCACCAAAGGTCACCAAAAGTCACTTATGGTCACCAAAGGTCACCCCAAAGGTCACCAAAGGTCACCCCAAAGGTCACCAAAGGTCACCAAAAGTCACCAAAGGTCACCAAAGGTCACCCCAAAGATCACCAAAGGTCACCCCAAAGGTCACCAAAGGTCACCCCAAAGGTCACCAAAGGTCACCAAAGGTCACCCCAAAGGTCACCAAAGGTCACCAAAGATCACCAAAGGTCACCAAAGGACATCCCAAAGGTCACCAAAGGTCACCCCAAAGGTCACCAAAGGTCATTAAAGAGCACCAAAGGTCACCAAAGGTCACCCCAAAGGTCACCAAAGGTCACCAATGGTCACCAAAGGTTACCAAAGGTCACCAAAGGTCACAAAAGGTCACCAAAGGTCACCCCAAAGGTCACCAAACGTCACCAAAGGTCACCAAAGGTCACCAAAGGTCACCCCAAAGGTCACCAACGGTCACCCCAAAGGTCACCAAAGGTCACCCCAAAGGTCACCAAAGGTCACCAAAGGGCACCCAAAAGGGCACCAAAGGTCACCCCAAAGGTCACCAAAGGTCACCCCAATGGTCACCAAAGGTCACCCCAAAGGTCACCAAAGGTCACCAAAGGTCACCAAAGGTCACCCCAAAGGTCACCAAAGGTCACCCCAAAGGTCACCAAAGGTCACCCCAAAGGTCACCAAAGGTCACCTCAAAGGTCACCAAAGGTCACCCCAAAGGTCACCAAAGGTCACCAAAGGTCACCCCAAAGGTCACCAAAGGTCACCCTAAAGGTCACCAAAGGTCACCTCAAAGGTCACCAAAGGTCACCCCAAAGGTCACCAAAGCTCACCAAAGGTCACCAAAGGTCACCCCAAAGGTCACCAAAGCTTACCAAAGGTCACCAAAGGTCACCAAAGGTCACCCCAAAGGTCACCAAAGGTCACCAAAGGTCACCCCAAAGGTCACCAAAGGTCACCAAAGGTCTCCCCAAAGGTCACCAAAGGTCACCCCAAAGGTCACCAAAGGTCACCAAAGGTCACCAAAGGTCACCCCAAAGGTCACCAAATGTCACCCCAAAGGTCATCAAAGGTCACCAAAGGTCACCAAAGGTCACCAAAGGTCACCCCAAAGGTCACCAAAGGTCACCCCAAAGGTCACCAAAGGTCACCCCAAAGGTCACCAAAGGTCACCAAAGGTTACCAAAGGTCACCAAAGGTCACCAAAGGTCACCCCAAAGGTCACCAAAGGTCACCCCAAAGGTCACCAAAGGTCACCCCAAAGGTCACCAAAGGTCACCTCAAAGGTCACCAAAGGTCACCCCAAAGGTCACCAAAGGTCACCAAAGGTCACCAAAGGTTACCCCAAAGGTCACCAAAGGTCACCAAAGGTCACCAAAGGTCACCCCAAAGGTCACCAAAGGTCACCCCAAAGGTCACCAAAGGTCACCAAAGGTCACCAAAGGTCACCAAAGGTCACCAAAGGTCACCCCAAAGGTCACCAAAGGTCACCCCAAAGGTCACCAAAGGTCACCCCAAAGGTCACCAAAGGTCACCAAAGGTCACCCCAAAGGTCACCAAAGGTCACCAAAGGTCACCCCAAAGGTCATCAAAGGTCACCAAAAATCACCAAAGGTTACCAAAAGTCACCCCAAAGGTCACCAAAGGTCACCAAAGGTCACCCCAAAGGTCACCAAAGGTCACCCCAAAGGTCCCAAAGGTCACCCCAAAGGTCACCAAAGGTCACCTCAAAGGTCACCAAAGGTCACCCCAAAGGTCACGAAAGGTCACCAAAGGTCACCCCAAAGGTCACCAAAGATCACCAAAGGTCACCAGAGGTCACCCCAAAGGTCACCAAAGGTCACCCCAAAGGTCACCTGAGGTCACCAAAGGTCACCAAAGGTCACCAAAGGTCACCCCAAAGGTCACCAAAGGTCACCCCAAAGGTCACCAAAGGTCACCAAAGGTCACCAAAGGGCACCCCAAAGGTCACCAAAGGTCACCCCAAAGGTCACCAAAGGTCACCTCAAAGGTCACTCCCAAAGGTCACCAAAGGTCACCAAAGGTCACCAAAGGGCACCCCAAAGGTCACCAAAGGGCACCCCAAAGGTCACCAAAGGTCACCCCAAAGGTCACCTGAGGTCACCAAAGGTCACCAAAGGTCACCAAAGGTCACCCCAAAGGTCACCAAAGGTCACCCCAAAGGTCACCAAAGGTCACCAAAGGTCACCAAAGGGCACCCCAAAGGTCACCAAAGGGCACCCCAAAGGTCACCAAAGGTCACCCCAAAGGTCACCAAAGGTCACCTCAAAGGTCACTCCCAAAAATCACCAAAGGTCACCAAAGGACACCCCAAAGGTCACCAAAGGTCACCCCAAAGGTCACCAAAGGTCACCAAAGAGCACCAAAGGTCACCAAAGGTCACCCCAAAGGTCACCAAAGGTCACCAAAGGTCACCAAAGGTTACCAAAGGTCACCAAAGGTCACCAAAGGTCACCAAAGGTCACCCCAAAGGTCACCAAAGGTCACCAAAGGTCACCAAAGTTCACCAAAGGTCACCCCAAAGGTCACCAACGGTCACCCCAAAGGTCACCAAAGGTCACCCCAAAGGTCACCAAAGGTCACCAAAGGTCACCCAAAGGGGCACCAAAGGTCACCCCAAAGGTCACCAAAGGTCACCCCAAAGGTCACCAAAGGTCACCAAAGGTCACCCCAAAGGTCACCAAAGGTCACCCCAAAGGTCACCAAAGGTCACCAAAGGTCACCCCAAAGGTCACCAAAGGTCACCCCAAAGGTCACCAAAGGTCACCAAAGGTCACCCCAAAGGTCACCAAAGGTTACCAAAGGTCACCAAAGGTCACCAAAGGTCACCCCAAAGGTCACCAAAGGTCACCCCAAAGGTCACCAAAGGTCACCCCAAAGGTCACCAAAGGTCACCTCAAAGGTCACCAAAGGTCACCCCAAAGGTCACCAAAGGTCACCAAAGGTCACCAAAGGTTGCCCCAAAGGTAACCAAAGGTCACCAAAGGTCACCAAAGGTCACCAAAGGTCACCCCAAAGGTCACCAAAGGTCACCCCAAAGGTTACCAAAGGTCACCAAAGGTCACCAAAGGTCACCAAAGGTCACCCCAAAGGTCACCAAACGTCACCAAAGGTCACCAAAGGTCACCCCAAAGGTCACCAACGGTCACCCCAAAGGTCACCAAAGGTCACCCCAAAGGTCACCAAAGGTCACCAAAGGTCACCCAAAAGGGCACCAAAGGTCACCCCAAAGGTCACCAAAGGTCACCCCAATGGTCACCAAAGGTCACCCCAAAGGTCACCAAAGGTCACCAAAGGTCACCAAAGGTCACCCCAAAGGTCACCAAAGGTCACCCCAAAGGTCACCAAAGGTCACCCCAAAGGTCACCAAAGGTCACCTCAAAGGTCACCAAAGGTCACCCCAAAGGTCACCAAAGGTCACCAAAGGTCACCCCAAAGGTCACCAAAGGTCACCCTAAAGGTCACCAAAGGTCACCTCAAAGGTCACCAAAGGTCACCCCAAAGGTCACCAAAGCTCACCAAAGGTCACCAAAGGTCACCCCAAAGGTCACCAAAGCTTACCAAAGGTCACCAAAGGTCACCAAAGGTCACCCCAAAGGTCACCAAAGGTCACCAAAGGTCACCCCAAAGGTCACCAAAGGTCACCAAAGGTCTCCCCAAAGGTCACCAAAGGTCACCCCAAAGGTCACCAAAGGTCACCAAAGGTCACCAAAGGTCACCCCAAAGGTCACCAAATGTCACCCCAAAGGTCATCAAAGGTCACCAAAGGTCACCAAAGGTCACCAAAGGTCACCCCAAAGGTCACCAAAGGTCACCCCAAAGGTCACCAAAGGTCACCCCAAAGGTCACCAAAGGTCACCAAAGGTTACCAAAGGTCACCAAAGGTCACCAAAGGTCACCCCAAAGGTCACCAAAGGTCACCCCAAAGGTCACCAAAGGTCACCCCAAAGGTCACCAAAGGTCACCTCAAAGGTCACCAAAGGTCACCCCAAAGGTCACCAAAGGTCACCAAAGGTCACCCCAAAGGTCACCAAAGGTCACCAAAGGTCACCCCAAAGGTCACCAAAGGTCACCCCAAAGGTCACCAAAGGTCACCAAAGGTCACCCCAAAGGTCACCAAAGGTCACCCCAAAGGTCACCAAAGGTCACCAAAGGTCACCAAAGGTCACCCCAAAGGTCACCAAAGGTCACCCCAAAGGTCACCAAAGGTCACCAAAGGTCGCCAAAGGTCACCAAAGGTCACCCCAAAGGTCACCAAAGGTCACCCCAAAGGTCACCAAAGGTCACCCCAAAGGTCATCAAACGTCACCTCAAAGGTCACCAAAGGTCACTCCAAAGCTCACCAAAGGTCACCAAAGGTCACCAAAAGTCACCAAAGGTCACCCCAAAGGTCACCAAAGGTCACCCCAAAGGTCACCAAAGGTCACCCCAATGGTCACCAAAGATCACCAAAGGTCACCCCAAAGGTCACCAAAGGTCACCAAAGGTCACCAAAGGTCACCCCAAAGGACACCAAAGGTCACCAAAGCTCACCAAAGGTCACCAAAGGTCACCCCAAAGGTCACCAAAGGTCACCAAAGGTTACCAAAGGTCACCAAAGGTCACCAAAGGTCACCAAAGGTCACCCCAAAGGTCACCAAAGGTCACCAAAGGTCACCCCAAAGGTCACCAAAGGTCACCCCAAAGGTCACCCCAAAGGTCACCAAAGGTCACCAAAGGTCACCCCAAAGGTCACCAAAGGTCACCCCAAAGGTCACCAAAGGTCACCAAAGGTCACCAAAGGTCACCCCAAAGGTCACCAAAGGTCACCCCAAAGGTCACCAAAGGTCACCAAAGGTCGCCAAAGGTCACCAAAGGTCACCCCAAAGGTCACCAAAGGTCACCCCAAAGGTCACCAAAGGTCACCCCAAAGGTCACCAAACGTCACCTCAAAGGTCACCAAAGGTCACTCCAAAGCTCACCAAAGGTCACCAAAGGTCACCAAAAGTCACCAAAGGTCACCCCAAAGGTCACCAAAGGTCACCCCAAAGGTCACCCCAAAGGTCACCAAAGGTCACCAAAGGTCACCCCAAAGGTCACCAAAGGTCACCCCAAAGGTCACCAAAGGTCACCAAAGGTCACCAAAGGTCACCCCAAAGGTCACCAAAGGTCACCCCAAAGGTCACCAAAGGTCACCAAAGGTCACCAAAGGTCACCAAAGGTCACCCCAAAGGTCACCAAAGGTCACCCTAAAGGTCACCAAAGGTCACCTCAAAGGTCACCAAAGGTCACCCCAAAGGTCACCAAAGCTCACCAAAGGTCACCAAAGGTCACCCCAAAGGTCACCAAAGCTTACCAAAGGTCACCAAAGGTCACCAAAGGTCACCCCAAAGGTCACCAAAGGTCACCAAAGGTCACCCCAAAGGTCACCAAAGGTCACCAAAGGTCTCCCCAAAGGTCACCAAAGGTCACCCCAAAGGTCACCAAAGGTCACCAAAGGTCACCAAAGGTCACCCCAAAGGTCACCAAATGTCACCCCAAAGGTCATCAAAGGTCACCAAAGGTCACCAAAGGTCACCAAAGGTCACCCCAAAGGTCACCAAAGGTCACCCCAAAGGTCACCAAAGGTCACCCCAAAGGTCACCAAAGGTCACCAAAGGTTACCAAAGGTCACCAAAGGTCACCAAAGGTCACCCCAAAGGTCACCAAAGGTCACCCCAAAGGTCACCAAAGGTCACCCCAAAGGTCACCAAAGGTCACCTCAAAGGTCACCAAAGGTCACCCCAAAGGTCACCAAAGGTCACCAAAGGTCACCAAAGGTTACCCCAAAGGTCACCAAAGGTCACCAAAGGTCACCAAAGGTCACCCCAAAGGTCACCAAAGGTCACCCCAAAGGTCACCAAAGGTCACCAAAGGTCACCAAAGGTCACCAAAGGTCACCAAAGGTCACCCCAAAGGTCACCAAAGGTCACCCCAAAGGTCACCAAAGGTCACCCCAAAGGTCACCAAAGGTCACCAAAGGTCACCCCAAAGGTCACCAAAGGTCACCAAAGGTCACCCCAAAGGTCATCAAAGGTCACCAAAAATCACCAAAGGTTACCAAAAGTCACCCCAAAGGTCACCAAAGGTCACCAAAGGTCACCCCAAAGGTCACCAAAGGTCACCCCAAAGGTCCCAAAGGTCACCCCAAAGGTCACCAAAGGTCACCTCAAAGGTCACCAAAGGTCACCCCAAAGGTCACGAAAGGTCACCAAAGGTCACCCCAAAGGTCACCAAAGATCACCAAAGGTCACCAGAGGTCACCCCAAAGGTCACCAAAGGTCACCCCAAAGGTCACCTGAGGTCACCAAAGGTCACCAAAGGTCACCAAAGGTCACCCCAAAGGTCACCAAAGGTCACCCCAAAGGTCACCAAAGGTCACCAAAGGTCACCAAAGGGCACCCCAAAGGTCACCAAAGGTCACCCCAAAGGTCACCAAAGGTCACCTCAAAGGTCACTCCCAAAGGTCACCAAAGGTCACCAAAGGTCACCAAAGGGCACCCCAAAGGTCACCAAAGGGCACCCCAAAGGTCACCAAAGGTCACCCCAAAGGTCACCTGAGGTCACCAAAGGTCACCAAAGGTCACCAAAGGTCACCCCAAAGGTCACCAAAGGTCACCCCAAAGGTCACCAAAGGTCACCAAAGGTCACCAAAGGGCACCCCAAAGGTCACCAAAGGGCACCCCAAAGGTCACCAAAGGTCACCCCAAAGGTCACCAAAGGTCACCTCAAAGGTCACTCCCAAAAATCACCAAAGGTCACCAAAGGACACCCCAAAGGTCACCAAAGGTCACCCCAAAGGTCACCAAAGGTCACCAAAGAGCACCAAAGGTCACCAAAGGTCACCCCAAAGGTCACCAAAGGTCACCAAAGGTCACCAAAGGTTACCAAAGGTCACCAAAGGTCACCAAAGGTCACCAAAGGTCACCCCAAAGGTCACCAAAGGTCACCAAAGGTCACCAAAGTTCACCAAAGGTCACCCCAAAGGTCACCAACGGTCACCCCAAAGGTCACCAAAGGTCACCCCAAAGGTCACCAAAGGTCACCAAAGGTCACCCAAAGGGGCACCAAAGGTCACCCCAAAGGTCACCAAAGGTCACCCCAAAGGTCACCAAAGGTCACCAAAGGTCACCCCAAAGGTCACCAAAGGTCACCCCAAAGGTCACCAAAGGTCACCAAAGGTCACCCCAAAGGTCACCAAAGGTCACCCCAAAGGTCACCAAAGGTCACCAAAGGTCACCCCAAAGGTCACCAAAGGTTACCAAAGGTCACCAAAGGTCACCAAAGGTCACCCCAAAGGTCACCAAAGGTCACCCCAAAGGTCACCAAAGGTCACCCCAAAGGTCACCAAAGGTCACCTCAAAGGTCACCAAAGGTCACCCCAAAGGTCACCAAAGGTCACCAAAGGTCACCAAAGGTTGCCCCAAAGGTAACCAAAGGTCACCAAAGGTCACCAAAGGTCACCAAAGGTCACCCCAAAGGTCACCAAAGGTCACCCCAAAGGTTACCAAAGGTCACCAAAGGTCACCAAAGGTCACCAAAGGTCACCCCAAAGGTCACCAAACGTCACCAAAGGTCACCAAAGGTCACCCCAAAGGTCACCAACGGTCACCCCAAAGGTCACCAAAGGTCACCCCAAAGGTCACCAAAGGTCACCAAAGGTCACCCAAAAGGGCACCAAAGGTCACCCCAAAGGTCACCAAAGGTCACCCCAATGGTCACCAAAGGTCACCCCAAAGGTCACCAAAGGTCACCAAAGGTCACCAAAGGTCACCCCAAAGGTCACCAAAGGTCACCCCAAAGGTCACCAAAGGTCACCCCAAAGGTCACCAAAGGTCACCTCAAAGGTCACCAAAGGTCACCCCAAAGGTCACCAAAGGTCACCAAAGGTCACCCCAAAGGTCACCAAAGGTCACCCTAAAGGTCACCAAAGGTCACCTCAAAGGTCACCAAAGGTCACCCCAAAGGTCACCAAAGCTCACCAAAGGTCACCAAAGGTCACCCCAAAGGTCACCAAAGCTTACCAAAGGTCACCAAAGGTCACCAAAGGTCACCCCAAAGGTCACCAAAGGTCACCAAAGGTCACCCCAAAGGTCACCAAAGGTCACCAAAGGTCTCCCCAAAGGTCACCAAAGGTCACCCCAAAGGTCACCAAAGGTCACCAAAGGTCACCAAAGGTCACCCCAAAGGTCACCAAATGTCACCCCAAAGGTCATCAAAGGTCACCAAAGGTCACCAAAGGTCACCAAAGGTCACCCCAAAGGTCACCAAAGGTCACCCCAAAGGTCACCAAAGGTCACCCCAAAGGTCACCAAAGGTCACCAAAGGTTACCAAAGGTCACCAAAGGTCACCAAAGGTCACCCCAAAGGTCACCAAAGGTCACCCCAAAGGTCACCAAAGGTCACCCCAAAGGTCACCAAAGGTCACCTCAAAGGTCACCAAAGGTCACCCCAAAGGTCACCAAAGGTCACCAAAGGTCACCCCAAAGGTCACCAAAGGTCACCAAAGGTCACCCCAAAGGTCACCAAAGGTCACCCCAAAGGTCACCAAAGGTCACCAAAGGTCACCCCAAAGGTCACCAAAGGTCACCCCAAAGGTCACCAAAGGTCACCAAAGGTCACCAAAGGTCACCCCAAAGGTCACCAAAGGTCACCCCAAAGGTCACCAAAGGTCACCAAAGGTCGCCAAAGGTCACCAAAGGTCACCCCAAAGGTCACCAAAGGTCACCCCAAAGGTCACCAAAGGTCACCCCAAAGGTCATCAAACGTCACCTCAAAGGTCACCAAAGGTCACTCCAAAGCTCACCAAAGGTCACCAAAGGTCACCAAAAGTCACCAAAGGTCACCCCAAAGGTCACCAAAGGTCACCCCAAAGGTCACCAAAGGTCACCCCAATGGTCACCAAAGATCACCAAAGGTCACCCCAAAGGTCACCAAAGGTCACCAAAGGTCACCAAAGGTCACCCCAAAGGACACCAAAGGTCACCAAAGCTCACCAAAGGTCACCAAAGGTCACCCCAAAGGTCACCAAAGGTCACCAAAGGTTACCAAAGGTCACCAAAGGTCACCAAAGGTCACCAAAGGTCACCCCAAAGGTCACCAAAGGTCACCAAAGGTCACCCCAAAGGTCACCAAAGGTCACCCCAAAGGTCACCCCAAAGGTCACCAAAGGTCACCAAAGGTCACCCCAAAGGTCACCAAAGGTCACCCCAAAGGTCACCAAAGGTCACCAAAGGTCACCAAAGGTCACCCCAAAGGTCACCAAAGGTCACCCCAAAGGTCACCAAAGGTCACCAAAGGTCGCCAAAGGTCACCAAAGGTCACCCCAAAGGTCACCAAAGGTCACCCCAAAGGTCACCAAAGGTCACCCCAAAGGTCACCAAACGTCACCTCAAAGGTCACCAAAGGTCACTCCAAAGCTCACCAAAGGTCACCAAAGGTCACCAAAAGTCACCAAAGGTCACCCCAAAGGTCACCAAAGGTCACCCCAAAGGTCACCAAAGGTCACCCCAAAGGTCACCAAAGGTCACCTCAAAGGTCACCAAAGGTCACCCCAAAGGTCACCAAAGGTCACCAAAGGTCACCCCAAAGGTCACCAAAGGTTACCAAAGGTCACCAAAGGTCACCAAAGGTCGCCCCAAAGGTCACCATTGGTCACCTCAAAGGTCACCAAAGGTCACCAAAGGTCACCAAAGGTCACCAAAGGTCACCGCAAAGGTCACCAAAGGTCACCCCAAAGGTCACCAAAGGTCACCCCAAAGGTCACCAAAGGTCACCCCAAAGGTCACCAAAGGTCACCAAAGGTCATCAAAGGTCACCCCAAAGGTCACCAAAGGTCACCCCAAAGGTCACCAAAGGTCACCAAAGCTCACCAAAGGTCACCAAAGGTCACCCCAAAGGTCACCAAAGGTCACCAAAGGTCACCAAAGGTCACCAAAGGTCACCAAAGGTCACCAAAGGTCACCAAAGGTCACCAAAGGTCACCGCAAAGGTCACCAAAGGTCACCCCAAAGGTCACCAAAGGTCACCCCAAAGGTCACCAAAGGTCACCCCAAAGGTCACCAAAGGTCACCAAAGGTCATCAAAGGTCACCCCAAAGGTCACCAAAGGTCACCAAAGGTCACCAAAGGTCACCAAAGGTCACCAAAGGTCACCGCAAAGGTCACCAAAGGTCACCCCAAAGGTCACCAAAGGTCACCCCAAAGGTCACCAAAGGTCACCCCAAAGGTCACCAAAGGTCACCAAAGGTCATCAAAGGTCACCCCAAAGGTCACCAAAGGTCACCCCAAAGGTCACCAAAGGTCACCAAAGCTCACCAAAGGTCACCAAAGGTCACCCCAAAGGTCACCAAAGGTCACCATTGGTCACCTCAAAGGTCACCAAAGGTCACCAAAGGTCACCAAAGGTCACCAAAGGTCACCAAAGGTCACCTCAAAGGTCACCAAAGGTCACCCCAAAGGTCACCAAAGGTCACCCCAAAGGTCACCAAAGGTCACCCCAAAGGTCACCAAAGGTCACCAAAGGTCATCAAAGGTCACCCCAAAGGTCACCAAAGGTCACCCCAAAGGTCACCAAAGGTCACCAAAGCTCACCAAAGGTCACCAAAGGTCACCCCAAAGGACACCAAAGGTCACCAAAGCTCACCAAAGGTCACCAAAGGTCACCCCAAAAGTCACCAAAGGTCACCAAAGGTCACCCCAAAGGTCACCAAAGGTCACCAAAGGTCACCAAAGGTCACCAAAGGTCACCCCAAAGGTCACCAAAGGTCACCAAAGGTCACCCCAAAAGTCACCACAGGTCACCAAAGGTCACCCCAAAGGTCACCAAAGGTCACCCCAAAGGTCACCCCAAAGGTCACCAAAGGTCACCAAAGGTCACCCCAAAGGTCACCAAAGGTCACCCCAAAGGTCACCAAATGTCACCAAAGGTCACCAAAGGTCACCCCAAAGGTCACCAAAGGTCACCCCAAAGGTCACCAAAGGTCACCAAAGGTCGCCAAAGGTCACCAAAGGTCACCCCAAAGGTCACCAAAGGTCACCCCAAAGGTCACCAAAGGTCACCCCAAAGGTCACCAAACGTCACCTCAAAGGTCACCAAAGGTCACTCCAAAGCTCACCAAAGGTCACCAAAGGTCACCAAAAGTCACCAAAGGTCACCCCAAAGGTCACCAAAGGTCACCCCAAAGGTCACCAAAGGTCACCCAAAGGTAAACAAAGGTCACCTCAAAGGTCACCAAAGGTCACCCCAAAGGTCACCAAAGGTCACCAAAGGTCACCCCAAAGGTCACCAAAGGTTACCAAAGGTCACCAAAGGTCACCAAAGGTCACCCCAAAGGTCACCAAAGGTCACCCCAAAGGTCACCAAAGGTCACCCCAAAGGTCACCAAAGGTCACCCCAAAGGTCACCAAAGGTCACCTCAAAGGTCACCAAAGGTCACCCCAAAGCTCACCAAAGGTCACCAAAGGTCACCCCAAAGGTCACCAAAGGTCACCCCAAAGGTCACCAAAGGTCACCAAAGGTCACCAAAGGTCACCAAAGGTCACCCCAAAGGTCACCAAAGGTCACCAAACGTCACCAAAGGTCACCAAAGGTCACCAAAGGTCACCTCAAAGGTCACCAAAGGTCACCTCAAAGGTCACCAAAGGTCACCTCAAAGGTCACCAAAGGTCACCAAAGGTCACCCCAAAGGTCACCAAAGGTCACCAAAGGTCACCAAAGGTCACCAAAGGTCACCCCAAAGGTCACCAAAGGTCACCCCAAAGGTCACCAAAGGTCACCCCAAAGGTCACCAAAGGCCACCTCAAAGGTCACCAAAGGTAACCCCAAAGCTCACCAAAGGTCACCAAAGGTCACCCCAAAGGTCACCAAAGGTCACCCCAAAGGTCACGAAAGGTCACCAAAGGTCACCAAAGGTCACCAAAGGTCACCCCAAAGGTCACCAAAGGTCACCAAACGTCACCAAAGGTCACCAAAGGTCACCAAAGGTCACCAAAGGTCACCAAAGGTCACCAAAGGTTACCCCAAAGGTCACCAAAGGTCACCAAAGGTCACCAAAGGTCACCAAAGGTCACCAAAGGTCACCAAAGGTCACCCCAAAGGTCACCAAAGGTCACCAAAGGTCACCCCAAAGGTCACCAAAGGTCACCCCAAAGGTCACCAAAGGTCACCAAAGGTCACCCCAAAGGTCACCAAAGGTCACCAAAGGTCACCCCAAAGGTCACCAAACGTCACCAAAGGTCACCAAAGGTCACCAAAGGTCACCAAAGGTCACCAAAGGTCACCAAAGGTTACCCCAAAGGTCACCAAAGGTCACCAAAGGTCACCAAAGGTCACCCCAAAAGTCACCAAAGGTCACCAAAGGTCACCAAAGGTCACCAAAGGTCACCCCAAAGGTCACCAAAGGTCACCCCAAAGGTCACCAAAGGTCACCCCAAAGGTCACCAAAGGTCACCCCAAAGGTCACCAAAGGTCACCCCAAAGGTCACCAAAGTCACCAAAGGTCAGCCCAAAGGTCACCAAATGTCACCCCAAAGGTCACCAAAGGTCACCAAAGGTCACCAAAGGTCACCAAAGGTCACCCCAAAGGTCACCAAAGGTCACCCCAAAGGTCACCAAAGGTCACCCCAAAGGTCACCAAAGGTCACCAAAGGTCATCCCAAAGGTCACCAAAGGTCACCAAAGGTAACCAAAGGTCACCAAAGGTCACCCCAAAGGTCACCAAAGGTCACCCCAAAGGTCACCAAAGGTCACCCCAAAGGTCACCAAAGGTCACCTCAAAGGTCACCAAAGGTCACCAAAGGTCACCAAAGGTCACCAAAGGTCACCCCAAAGGTCACCAAAGGTCACCCCAAAGGTCACCAAAGGTCACCCCAAAGGTCACCAAAGGTCACCCCAAAGGTCACCAAAGGTCACCTCAAAGGTCACCAAAGGTCACCAAAGGTCACCAAAGGTCACCAAAGGTCACCAAAGGTCACCCCAAAGGTCACCAAAGGTCACCTCAAAGGTCACCAAAGGTCACCAAAGGTCACCAAAGGTCACCAAAGGTCACCCCAAAGGTCACCAAAGGTCACCAAAGGGCACCCCAAAGGTTACCAAAGGTCACCAAAGGTCACCAAAGGTCACCAAAGGTCACCCCAAAGGTCACCAAAGGTCACCTCAAAGGTCACCAAAGGTCACCAAAGGTCACCAAAGGTCACCAAAGGTCACCCCAAAGGTCACCAAAGGTCACCCCAAAGGTCACCCCAAAGGTCACCAAAGGTCACCTCAAAGGTCACCAAAGGTCACCCCAAAGGTCACCAAAGGTCACCAAAGGTCACCCCAAAGGTCACCAAAGGTCACCAAACGTCACCAAAGGTCACCAAAGGTCACCAAAGGTCACCAAAGGTCACCAAAGGTCACCAAAGGTTACCCCAAAGGTCACCAAAGGTCACCAAAGGTCACCAAAGGTCACCAAAAGTCACCAAAGGTCACCAAAGGTCACCCCAAAGGTCACCAAAGGTCACCAAAGGTCACCCCAAAGGTCACCAAAGGTCACCCCAAAGGTCACCAAAGGTCACCAAAGGTCGCCCCAAAGGTCACCAAAGGTCACCAAAGGTCACCCCAAAGGTCACCAAACGTCACCAAAGGTCACCAAAGGTCACCAAAGGTCACCAAAGGTCACCAAAGGTTACCCCAAAGGTCACCAAAGGTCACCAAAGGTCACCAAAGGTCACCCCAAAAGTCACCAAAGGTCACCAAAGGTCACCAAAGGTCACCAAAGGTCACCCCAAAGGTCACCAAAGGTCACCCCAAAGGTCACCAAAGGTCACCCCAAAGGTCACCAAAGTCACCAAAGGTCACCCCAAAGGTCACCAAATGTCACCCCAAAGGTCACCAAAGGTCACCAAAGGTCACCAAAGGTCACCAAAGGTCACCCCAAAGGTCACCAAAGGTCACCCCAAAGGTCACCAAAGGTCACCCCAAAGGTCACCAAAGGTCACCAAAGGTCATCCCAAAGGTCACCAAAGGTCACCAAAGGTAACCAAAGGTCACCAAAGGTCACCCCAAAGGTCACCAAAGGTCACCCCAAAGGTCACCAAAGGTCACCAAAGGTCACCCCAAAGGTCACCAAAGGTCACCTCAAAGGTCACCAAAGGTCACCAAAGGTCACCAAAGGTCACCAAAGGTCACCCCAAAGGTCACCAAAGGTCACCCCAAAGGTCACCAAAGGTCACCCCAAAGGTCACCAAAGGTCACCCCAAAGGTCACCAAAGGTCACCTCAAAGGTCACCAAAGGTCACCCCAAAGGTCACCAAAGGTCACCAAAGGACACCCCAAAGGTCACCAAAGGTCACCCCAAAGGTCACCAAAGGTCACCAAAGGTCACCAAAGGTCACCAAAGGTCACCAAAGGTCACCAAAGGGCACCAAAGGTCACCAAAGGTCACCAAAGGTCACCAAAAATCACCAAAGGTCACCAAAGGTCACCAAAAATTACCCCAAAGGTCACCAAAGGTCTCCAAAGGTCACCAAAGGTCACCAAAGGTCACCAAAGGTCACCAAAGGTCACCCCAAAGGTCACCAAAGGTCACCAAAGGTCACCAAAGGTCACCCCAAAGGTCACCAAAGGTCACCCCAAAGGTCACCAAAGATCACCTCAAAGGTCACCAAAGGTCACCAAAGGTCACCAAAGGTAACCAAAGGTCACCAAAGGTCATCCCAAAGGTCACCAAAGGTCACCAAAGGTAACCAAAGGTCACCAAAGGTCACCCCAAAGGTCACCAAAGGTCACCCCAAAGGTCACCAAAGGTCACCCCAAAGGTCACCAAAGGTCACCTCAAAGGTCACCAAAGGTCACCAAAGGTCACCAAAGGTCACCCCAAAGGTCACCAAAGGTCACCCCAAAGGTCACCAAAGGTCACCCCAAAGGTCACCAAAGGTCACCCCAAAGGTCACCAAAGGTCACCTCAAAGGTCACCAAAGGTCACCTCAAAGGTCACCAAAAGTCACCCCAAAGGTCACCAAAGGTCACCAAAGGTCACCCCAAAGGTCACCAAAGGTCACCAAAGGTCACCCGAACGGTCACCAAAGGTCACCCCAAAGGTCACCAAAGGTCACCCCAAAGGTCACCAAAGGTCACCTCAAAGGTTACCAAAGGTCACCCCAAAGCTCACCAAAGGTCACCCCAAAGGTCACCAAAGGTCACCCCAAAGGTCACCAAAGGTCACCAAAGGTCACCCCAAAGGTCACCAAAGGTCACCCCAAAGGTCACCAAAGGTCACCAAAGGTCACCAAAGGTCACCCCAAAGGTCACCAAAAGTCACCCCAAAGGTCACCAAAGGTCACCAAAGGTCACCAAAGGTCACCAAAGGTCACCCCAAAGGTCACCAAAGGTCACCAAACGTCACCAAAGGTCACCCCAAAGGTCACCAAAGGTCACCCCAAAGGTCACCAAAGGTCACCCCAAAGGTCACCAAAGGTCACCTCAAAGGTCATCAAAGGTCACCAAAGGTCACCAAAGGTCACCAAAGGTCACCAAAGGTCACCCCAAAGGTCACCAAAGGTCACCCCAAAGGTCACCAAAGGTCACCAAAGGTCACCCCAAAGGTCACCAAAGGTCACCCCAAAGGTCACCAAAGGTCACCCCAAAAGTCACCAAAGGTCACCAAAGGTCACCAAAGGTCACCCCAAAGGTCACCAAAGGTCACCCCAAAGGTCACCAAAGGTCACCCCAAAAGTCACCAAAGGTCACCCCAAAGGTCACCAAAGGTCACCCCAAAGGTCACCAAAAGTCACCCCAAAAGTCACCAAAGGTCACCAAAGGTCACCCCAAATTTCACCAAAGGTCACCCCAAAGGTCACCAGAGGTCACCCCAAAAGTCACCAAAGGTCACCCCAAAGGTCACCAAAGGTCACCCCAAAAGTCACCAAAGGTCACCCCAAAAGGTCACCAAAGGTCACCCCAAAGGTCACCAAAAGTCACCCCAAAAGTCACCAAAGGTCACCAAAGGTCACCCCAAATTTCACCAAAGGTCACCCCAAAGGTCACCAGAGGTCACCCCAAAAGTCACCAAAGGTCACCCCAAAGGTCACCAAAGGTCACCAAAGGTCACCAAAGGTCACCAAAGGTCACCCCAAAGGTCACCAAAGGTCACCCCAAAGGTCACCAAAGGTCACCCCAAAAGTCACCAAAGGTCACCCCAAAGGTCACCAAAGGTCACCCCAAAGGTCACCAAAAGTCACCCCAAAAGTCACCAAAGGTCACCAAAGGTCACCCCAAATTTCACCAAAGGTCACCCCAAAGGTCACCAGAGGTCACCCCAAAAGTCACCAAAGGTCACCCCAAAGGTCACCAAAGGTCACCAAAGGTCACCCCAAAGGTCACCAAAGGTCACCAAAGGTCACCAAAGGTCACCAAAGGTCACCCCAAAGGTCACCAAAGGTCACCAAAGGTCACCCCAAAGGTCACCAAAGGACACCCCAAAGGTCACCAAAGGTCACCCCAAAGGTCACCAAAGGTCACCAAAGGTCACCCCAAAGGTCACCAAAGGTCACCCCAAAGGTCACCAAAGGTCACCAAAGGTCACCAAAGGTCACCAAAGGTCACCCCAAAGGTCACCAAAGGTCACCCCAAAGGTCACCAAAGGTCACCCCAAAGGTCACCAAAGGTAACCAAAGGTCACCCCAAAGGTCACCAAAGGTCACCAAAGGTCACCAAAGGTCACCAAAGGTCACCAAAGGTCACCAAAGGTCACCCCAAAGGTCACCAAAGGTCACCCCAAAGGTCACCAAAGGTCACCAAAGGTCACCTCAAAGGTCACCAAAGGTCACCCCAAAGGTCACCAAAGGTCACCAAAGGTCACCCTAAAGGTCACCAAAGGTCACCAAAGGTCACCAAAGGGCACCAAAGGTCACCCCAAAGGTCACCAAAGGTCACTCCAAAGGTCACCAAAGGTCACCCCAAAGATCACCAAAGGTCACCTCAAAGGTCACCAAAGGTCACCCCAAAGCTCACCAAAGGTCACCAAAGGTTACCCCAAAGGTCACCAAAGGTCACCAAAGGTCACCAAAGGTCACCAAAGCTCACCAAAGGTCACCAAAGGTCACCCCAAAGGTCACCAAAGGTCACCCCAAAGGTCACCAAAGGTCACCAAAGGTCACCAAAGGTCACCAAAGGTCACCCCAAAGGTCACCAAAGGTCACCAAAGGTCACCAAAGGTCACCAAAGGTCACCAAAGGTCACCAAAGGTCACCAAAGGTTACCAAAGGTCACCCCAAAGGTCACCAAAGGTCACCAAAGGTCACCAAAGGTCACCAAAGGTCACCCCAAAGGTCACCAAAGGTCACCCCAAAGGTCACCAAAGGTCACCAAAGGTCATCCCAAAGGTCACCAAAGGTCACCAAAGGTAACCAAAGGTCACCAAAGGTCACCAAAGGTCACCAAAGGTCACCCCAAAGGTCACCAAAGGTCACCCCAAAGTTCACCAAAGGTCACCTCAAAGGTCACCAAAGGTCACCAAAGGTCACCAGAGGTCACCCCAAAGGTCACCAAAGGTCACCCCAAAGGTCACCAAAGGTCACCCCAAAGGTCAACAAAGGTCACCTCAAAGGTCACCAAAGGTCACCCCAAAGGTCACCAAAGGTCACCAAAGGTCACCCCAAAGGTCACCAAAGGTCACCAAAGGTCACCAAAGGTCACCAAAGGTCACCCCAAAGGTCACCAAAGGTCACCCCAAAGGTCACCAAAGGTCACCCCAAAGGTCACCAAAGGTCACCTCAAAGGTCACCAAAGGTCACCCCAAAGCTCACCAAAGGTCACCAAAGGTCACCCCAAAGGTCACCAAAGGTCACCCCAAAGGTCACCAAAGGTCACCAAAGGTCACCAAAGGTCACCAAAGGTCACCCCAAAGGTCACCAAAGGTCACCAAACGTCACCAAAGGTCACCAAAGGTCACCAAAGGTCACCTCAAAGGTCACCAAAGGTCACCTCAAAGGTCACCAAAGGTCACCTCAAAGGTCACCAAAGGTCACCAAAGGTCACCCCAAAGGTCACCAAAGGTCACCAAAGGTCACCAAAGGTCACCAAAGGTCACCCCAAAGGTCACCAAAGGTCACCCCAAAGGTCACCAAAGGTCACCCTAAAGGTCACCAAAGGTCACCCCAAAGGTAACCAAAGGTCACCCCAAAGGTCACCAAAGGTCACCTCAAAGGTCACCAAAGGTCACCAAAGGTCACCAAAGGTCACCAAAGGTCACCCCAAAGGTCACCAAAGGTCACCCCAAAGGTCACCAAAGGTCACCCCAAAGGTCACCAAAGGTCACTTCAAAGGTCACCAAAGGTCACCCCAAAGGCCACCAAAGGTCACCAAAGGTCACCCCAAAGGTCACCAAAGGTCACCCCAAAGGTCACCAAAGGTCACCCCAAAGGTCACCAAAGGTCACCAAAGGTCACCCCAAAGGTCACCAAAGGTCACCAAAGGTCACCAAAGGTCACCCCAAAGGTCACCAAAGGTCACCCCAAAGGTCACCAAAGGTCACCCCAAAGGTCACCAAAGGTCACCTCAAAGGTCACCAAAGGTCACCAAAGGTCACCAAAGATCACCAAAGGTCACCCCAAAGGTCACCAAAGGTCACCCCAAAGGTCACCAAAGGTCACGTCAAAGGTCACCAAAGGTCACCAAAGGTCACCAAAGGTCACCAAAGGTCACCCCAAAGGTCACCAGAGGTCACCCCAAAGGTCACCAAAGGTCACCCCAAAGGTCACCAAAGGTCACCCCAAAGGTCACCAAAGGTCACCCCAAAGGTCACCAAAGGTCACCTCAAAGGTCACCAAAGGTCACCAAAGGTCACCAAAGGTCACCAAAGGTCACCCCAAAGGTTACCAAAGGTCACCTCAAAGGTCACCAAAGGTCACCAAAGGTCACCAAAGGTCACCAAAGGTCACCCCAAAGGTCACCAAAGGTCACCAAAGGTCACCCCAAAGGTTACCAAAGGTCACCAAAGGTCACCAAAGGTCACCAAAGGTCACCCCAAAGGTCACCAAAGGTCACCTCAAAGGTCACCAAAGGTCACCAAAGGTCACCAAAGGTCACCAAAGGTCACCCCAAAGGTCACCAAAGGTCACCCCAAAGGTCACCAAAGGTCACCCCAAAGGTCACCAAAGGTCACCCCAAAGGTCACCAAAGGTCACCTCAAAGGTCACCAAAGGTCACCCCAAAGGTCACCAAAGGTCACCAAAGGACACCCCAAAGGTCACCAAAGGTCACCCCAAAGGTCACCAAAGGTCACCAAAGGTCACCAAAGGTCACCAAAGGTCACCAAAGGTCACCAAAGGTCACCAAAGGTCACCAAAGGTCACCAAAGGTCACCAAAGGTCACCAAAGGTCACCAAAAATCACCAAAGGTCACCAAAGGTCACCAAAAATTACCCCAAAGGTCACCAAAGGTCTCCAAAGGTCACCAAAGGTCACCAAAGGTCACCAAAGGTCACCAAAGGTCACCCCAAAGGTCACCAAAGGTCACCAAAGGTCACCAAAGGTCACCCCAAAGGTCACCAAAGGTCACCCCAAAGGTCACCAAAGATCACCTCAAAGGTCACCAAAGGTCACCAAAGGTCACCAAAGGTAACCAAAGGTCACCAAAGGTCATCCCAAAGGTCACCAAAGGTCACCAAAGGTAACCAAAGGTCACCAAAGGTCACCCCAAAGGTCACCAAAGGTCACCCCAAAGGTCACCAAAGGTCACCCCAAAGGTCACCAAAGGTCACCTCAAAGGTCACCAAAGGTCACCAAAGGTCACCAAAGGTCACCCCAAAGGTCACCAAAGGTCACCCCAAAGGTCACCAAAGGTCACCCCAAAGGTCACCAAAGGTCACCCCAAAGGTCAAAAAAGGTCACCTCAAAGGTCACCAAAGGTCACCTCAAAGGTCACCAAAAGTCACCCCAAAGGTCACCAAAGGTCACCAAAGGTCACCCCAAAGGTCACCAAAGGTCACCAAAGGTCACCCCAAAGGTCACCAAAGGTCACCCCAAAGGTCACCAAAGGTCACCTCAAGGGTTACCAAAGGTCACCCCAAAGCTCACCAAAGGTCACCCCAAAGGTCACCAAAGGTCACCCCAAAGGTCACCAAAGGTCACCAAAGGTCACCAAAGGTCACCCCAAAGGTCACCAAAGGTCACCCCAAAGGTCACCAAAGGTCACCAAAGGTCACCAAAGGTCACCCCAAAGGTCACCAAAAGTCACCCCAAAGGTCACCAAAGGTCACCAAAGGTCACCAAAGGTCACCCCAAAGGTCACCAAAGGTCACCAAACGTCACCAAAGGTCACCCCAAAGGTCACCAAAGGTCACCCCAAAGGTCACCAAAGGTCACCCCAAAGGTCACCAAAGGTCACCTCAAAGGTCATCAAAGGTCACCAAAGGTCACCAAAGGTCACCAAAGGTCACCAAAGGTCACCCCAAAGGTCACCAAAGGTCACCCCAAAGGTCACCAAAGGTCACCCCAAAGGTCACCAAAGGTCACCAAAGGTCACCAAAGGTCACCAAAGGTCACCAAAGGTCACCCCAAAGGTCACCAAAGGTCACCAAAGGTCACCCCAAAGGTCACCAAAGGTCACCCCAAAGGTCACCAAAACTCACCCCAAAAGTCACCAAAGGTCACCAAAGGTCACCCCAAAGGTCACCAAAGGTCACCAAAGGTCACCAAAGGTCACCAAAGGTCACCCCAAAGGTCACCAAAGGTCACCCCAAAGGTCACCAAAGGTCACCCCAAAAGTCACCAAAGGTCACCAAAGGTCACCAAAGGTCACCCCAAAGGTCACCAAAGGTCACCCCAAAGGTCACCAAAGGTCACCCCAAAAGTCACCAAAGGTCACCCCAAAGGTCACCAAAGGTCACCCCAAAGGTCACCAAAAGTCACCCCAAAAGTCACCAAAGGTCACCAAAGGTCACCCCAAATTTCACCAAAGGTCACCCCAAAGGTCACCAGAGGTCACCCCAAAAGTCACCAAAGGTCACCCCAAAGGTCACCAAAGGTCACCAAAGGTCACCAAAGGTCACCAAAGGTCACCCCAAAGGTCACCAAAGGTCACCCCAAAGGTCACCAAAGGTCACCCCAAAAGTCACCAAAGGTCACCCCAAAGGTCACCAAAGGTCACCCCAAAGGTCACCAAAAGTCACCCCAAAAGTCACCAAAGGTCACCCCAAATTTCACCAAAGGTCACCCCAAAGGTCACCAGAGGTCACCCCAAAAGTCACCAAAGGTCACCCCAAAGGTCACCAAAGGTCACCAAAGGTCACCCCAAAGGTCACCAAAGGTCACCAAAGGTCACCAAAGGTCACCAAAGGTCACCCCAAAGGTCACCAAAGGTCACCAAAGGTCACCCCAAAGGTCACCAAAGGACACCCCAAAGGTCACCAAAGGTCACCCCAAAGGTCACCAAAGGTCACCAAAGGTCACCCCAAAGGTCACCAAAGGTCACCAAAGGTCACCCCAAAGGTCACCAAAGGTCACCCCAAAGGTCACCAAAGGTCACCAAAGGTCACCTCAAAGGTCACCAAAGGTCACCCCAAAGGTCACCAAAGGTCACCAAAGGTCACCCTAAAGGTCACCAAAGGTCACCAAAGGTCACCAAAGGTCACCAAAGGTCACCCCAAAGGTCACCAAAGGTCACTCCAAAGGTCACCAAAGGTCACCCCAAAGATCACCAAAGGTCACCTCAAAGGTCACCAAAGGTCACCCCAAAGCTCACCAAAGGTCACCAAAGGTTACCCCAAAGGTCACCAAAGGTCACCAAAGGTCACCAAAGGTCACCAAAGCTCACCAAAGGTCACCAAAGGTCACCCCAAACGTCACCAAAGGTTACCCCAAAGGTCACCAAAGGTCACCAAAGGTCACCAAAGGTCACCAAAGGTCACCCCAAAGGTCACCAAAGGTCACCAAAGGTCACCAAAGGTCACCAAAGGTCACCAAAGGTTACCAAAGGTCACCCCAAAGGTCACCAAAGGTCACCAAAGGTCACCAAAGGTCACCCCAAAGGTCACCAAAGGTCACCCCAAAGGTCACCAAAGGTCACCAAAGGTCATCCCAAAGGTCACCAAAGGTCACCAAAGGTAACCAAAGGTCACCAAAGGTCACCCCAAAGGTCACCAAAGGTCACCCCAAAGGTCACCAAAGGTCACCCCAAAGGTCACCAAAGGTCACCTCAAAGGTCACCAAAGGTCACCAAAGGTCACCAGAGGTCACCCCAAAGGTCACCAAAGGTCACCCCAAAGGTCAACAAAGGTCACCCCAAAGGTCAACAAAGGTCACCTCAAAGGTCACCAAAGGTCACCCCAAAGGTCACCAAAGGTCACCAAAGGTCACCCCAAAGGTCACCAAAGGTCACCAAAGGTCACCAAAGGTCACCAAAGGTCACCCCAAAGGTCACCAAAGGTCACCCCAAAGGTCACCAAAGGTCACCCCAAAGGTCACCAAAGGTCACCCCAAAGGTCACCAAAGGTCACCTCAAAGGTCACCAAAGGTCACCCCAAAGCTCACCAAAGGTCACCAAAGGTCACCCCAAAGGTCACCAAAGGTCACCCCAAAGGTCACCAAAGGTCACCAAAGGTCACCAAAGGTCACCAAAGGTCACCCCAAAGGTCACCAAAGGTCACCAAACGTCACCAAAGGTCACCAAAGGTCACCAAAGGTCACGTCAAAGGTCACCAAAGGTCACCTCAAAGGTCACCAAAGGTCACCTCAAAGGTCACCAAAGGTCACCAAAGGTCACCCCAAAGGTCACCAAAGGTCACCAAAGGTCACCAAAGGTCACCAAAGGTCACCCCAAAGGTCACCAAAGGTCACCCCAAAGGTCACCAAAGGTCACCCCAAAGGTCACCAAAGGCCACCTCAAAGGTCACCAAAGGTAACCCCAAAGCTCACCAAAGGTCACCAAAGGTCACCCCAAAGGTCACCAAAGGTCACCCCAAAGGTCACCAAAGGTCACCAAAGGTCACCAAAGGTCACCAAAGGTCACCCCAAAGGTCACCAAAGGTCACCAAACGTCACCAAAGGTCACCAAAGGTCACCAAAGGTCACCAAAGGTCACCAAAGGTCACCAAAGGTTACCCCAAAGGTCACCAAAGGTCACCAAAGGTCACCAAAGGTCACCAAAGGTCACCAAAGGTCACCAAAGGTCACCCCAAAGGTCACCAAAGGTCATCAAAGGTCACCCCAAAGGTCACCAAAGGTCACCCCAAAGGTCACCAAAGGTCACCAAAGGTCACCCCAAAGGTCACCAAAGGTCACCAAAGGTCACCCCAAAGGTCACCAAACGTCACCAAAGGTCACCAAAGGTCACCAAAGGTCACCAAAGGTCACCAAAGGTCACCAAAGGTTACCCCAAAGGTCACCAAAGGTCACCAAAGGTCACCAAAGGTCACCCCAAAAGTCACCAAAGGTCACCAAAGGTCACCAAAGGTCACCAAAGGTCACCCCAAAGGTCACCAAAGGTCACCCCAAAGGTCACCAAAGGTCACCCCAAAGGTCACCAAAGGTCACCCCAAAGGTCACCAAAGTCACCAAAGGTCACCCCAAAGGTCACCAAATGTCACCCCAAAGGTCACCAAAGGTCACCAAAGGTCACCAAAGGTCACCAAAGGTCACCCCAAAGGTCACCAAAGGTCACCCCAAAGGTCACCAAAGGTCACCCCAAAGGTCACCAAAGGTCACCAAAGGTCATCCCAAAGGTCACCAAAGGTCACCAAAGGTAACCAAAGGTCACCAAAGGTCACCCCAAAGGTCACCAAAGGTCACCCCAAAGGTCACCAAAGGTCACCCCAAAGGTCACCAAAGGTCACCTCAAAGGTCACCAAAGGTCACCAAAGGTCACCAAAGGTCACCAAAGGTCACCCCAAAGGTCACCAAAGGTCACCCCAAAGGTCACCAAAGGTCACCCCAAAGGTCACCAAAGGTCACCCCAAAGGTCACCAAAGGTCACCCCAAAGGTCACCAAAGGTCACCCCAAAGGTCACCAAAGGTCACCTCAAAGGTCACCAAAGGTCACCAAAGGTCACCAAAGGTCACCAAAGGTCACCAAAGGTCACCCCAAAGGTCACCAAAGGTCACCTCAAAGGTCACCAAAGGTCACCAAAGGTCACCAAAGGTCACCAAAGGTCACCCCAAAGGTCACCAAAGGTCACCAAAGGTCACCCCAAAGGTTACCAAAGGTCACCAAAGGTCACCAAAGGTCACCAAAGGTCACCCCAAAGGTCACCAAAGGTCACCTCAAAGGTCACCAAAGGTCACCAAAGGTCACCAAAGGTCACCAAAGGTCACCCCAAAGGTCACCAAAGGTCACCCCAAAGGTCACCAAAGGTCACCCCAAAGGTCACCAAAGGTCACCTCAAAGGTCACCAAAGGTCACCCCAAAGGTCACCAAAGGTCACCAAAGGTCACCCCAAAGGTCACCAAAGGTCACCAAACGTCACCAAAGGTCACCAAAGGTCACCAAAGGTCACCAAAGGTCACCAAAGGTCACCAAAGGTTACCCCAAAGGTCACCAAAGGTCACCAAAGGTCACCAAAGGTCACCAAAGGTCACCAAAGGTCATTAAAGGTCACCCCAAAGGTCACCAAAGGTCACCAAAGGTCACCCCAAAGGTCACCAAAGGTCACCCCAAAGGTCACCAAAGGTCACCAAAGGTCACCCCAAAGGTCACCAAAGGTCACCAAAGGTCACCCCAAAGGTCACCAAACGTCACCAAAGGTCACCAAAGGTCACCAAAGGTCACCAAAGGTCACCAAAGGTCACCAAAGGTTACCCCAAAGGTCACCAAAGGTCACCAAAGGTCACCAAAGGTCACCCCAAAAGTCACCAAAGGTCACCAAAGGTCACCAAAGGTCACCAAAGGTCACCCCAAAGGTCACCAAAGGTCACCCCAAAGGTCACCAAAGGTCACCCCAAAGGTCACCAAAGGTCACCCCAAAGGTCACCAAAGTCACCAAAGGTCACCCCAAAGGTCACCAAATGTCACCCCAAAGGTCACCAAAGGTCACCAAAGGTCACCAAAGGTCACCAAAGGTCACCCCAAAGGTCACCAAAGGTCACCCCAAAGGTCACCAAAGGTCACCCCAAAGGTCACCAAAGGTCACCAAAGGTCATCCCAAAGGTCACCAAAGGTCACCAAAGGTAACCAAAGGTCACCAAAGGTCACCCCAAAGGTCACCAAAGGTCACCCCAAAGGTCACCAAAGGTCACCAAAGGTCACCCCAAAGGTCACCAAAGGTCACCTCAAAGGTCACCAAAGGTCACCAAAGGTCACCAAAGGTCACCAAAGGTCACCCCAAAGGTCACCAAAGGTCACCCCAAAGGTCACCAAAGGTCACCCCAAAGATCACCAAAGGTCACCCCAAAGGTCACCAAAGGTCACCTCAAAGGTCACCAAAGGTTACCCCAAAGGTCACCAAAGGTCACCAAAGGACACCCCAAAGGTCACCAAAGGTCACCCCAAAGGTCACCAAAGGTCACCAAAGGTCACCAAAGGTCACCAAAGGTCACCAAAGGTCACCAAAGGTCACCAAAGGTCACCAAAGGTCACCAAAGGTCACCAAAAATCACCAAAGGTCACCAAAGGTCACCAAAAATTACCCCAAAGGTCACCAAAGGTCTCCAAAGGTCACCAAAGGTCACCAAAGGTCACCAAAGGTCACCAAAGGTCACCCCAAAGGTCACCAAAGGTCACCAAAGGTCACCAAAGGTCACCCCAAAGGTCACCAAAGGTCACCCCAAAGGTCACCAAAGATCACCTCAAAGGTCACCAAAGGTCACCAAAGGTCACCAAAGGTAACCAAAGGTCACCAAAGGTCATCCCAAAGGTCACCAAAGGTCACCAAAGGTAACCAAAGGTCACCAAAGGTCACCCCAAAGGTCACCAAAGGTCACCCCAAAGGTCACCAAAGGTCACCCCAAAGGTCACCAAAGGTCACCTCAAAGGTCACCAAAGGTCACCAAAGGTCACCAAAGGTCACCCCAAAGGTCACCAAAGGTCACCCCAAAGGTCACCAAAGGTCACCCCAAAGGTCACCAAAGGTCACCAAAGGTCACCCCAAAGGTCACCAAAGGTCACCCCAAAGGTCACCAAAGGTCACCCCAAAGGTCACCAAAGGTCACCCCAAAGGTCACCAAAGGTCACCTCAAAGGTCACCAAAGGTCACCCCAAAGCTCACCAAAGGTCACCAAAGGTCACCCCAAAGGTCACCAAAGGTCACCCCAAAGGTCACCAAAGGTCACCAAAGGTCACCAAAGGTCACCAATGGTCACCCCAAAGGTCACCAAAGGTCACCAAACGTCACCAAAGGTCACCAAAGGTCACCAAAGGTCACCTCAAAGGTCACCAAAGGTCACCTCAAAGGTCACCAAAGGTCACCTCAAAGGTCACCAAAGGTCACCAAAGGTCACCCCAAAGGTCACCAAAGGTCACCAAAGGTCACCAAAGGTCACCAAAGGTCACCCCAAAGGTCACCAAAGGTCACCCCAAAGGTCACCAAATGTCACCCCAAAGGTCACCAAAGGCCACCTCAAAGGTCACCAAAGGTAACCCCAAAGCTCACCAAAGGTCACCAAAGGTCACCCCAAAGGTCACCAAAGGTCACCCCAAAGGTCACCAAAGGTCACCAAAGGTCACCAAAGGTCACCAAAGGTCACCCCAAAGGTCACCGAAGGTCACCAAACGTCACCAAAGGTCACCAAAGGTCACCAAAGGTCACCAAAGGTCACCAAAGGTCACCAAAGGTTACCCCAAAGGTCACCAAAGGTCACCAAAGGTCACCAAAGGTCACCAAAGGTCACCAAAGGTCACCAAAGGTCACCCCAAAGGTCACCAAAGGTCACCAAAGGTCACCCCAAAGGTCACCGAAGGTCACCCCAAAGGTCACCAAAGGTCACCAAAGGTCACCCCAAAGGTCACCAAAGGTCACCAAAGGTCACCCCAAAGGTCACCAAACGTCACCAAAGGTCACCAAAGGTCACCAAAGGTCACCAAAGGTCACCAAAGGTCACCAAAGGTTACCCCAAAGGTCACCAAAGGTCACCAAAGGTCACCAAAGGTCACCCCAAAAGTCACCAAAGGTCACCCCAAAGGTCACCGAAGGTCACCCCAAAGGTCACCAAAGGTCACCAAAGGTCACCCCAAAGGTCACCAAAGGTCACCAAAGGTCACCCCAAAGGTCACCAAAGGTCACCCCAAAGGTCACCAAAGGTCACCCCAAAGGTCACCAAAGGGCACCCCAAAGGTCACCAAAGTCACCAAAGGTCACCCCAAAGGTCACCAAATGTCACCCCAAAGGTCACCAAAGGTCACCAAAGGTCACCAAAGGTCACCAAAGGTCACCCCAAAGGTCACCAAAGGTCACCCCAAAGGTCACCAAAGGTCACCCCAAAGGTCACCAAAGGTCACCAAAGGTCATCCCAAAGGTCACCAAAGGTCACCAAAGGTAACCAAAGGTCACCAAAGGTCACCCCAAAGGTCACCAAAGGTCACCCCAAAGGTCACCAAAGGTCACCCCAAAGGTCACCAAAGGTCACCTCAAAGGTCACCAAAGGTCACCAAAGGTCACCAAAGGTCACCAAAGGTCACCCCAAAGGTCACCAAAGGTCACCCCAAAGGTCACCAAAGGTCACCCCAAAGGTCACCAAAGGTCACCCCAAAGGTCACCAAAGGTCACCCCAAAGGTCACCAAAGGTCACCTCAAAGGTCACCAAAGGTCACCAAAGGTCACCAAAGGTCACCAAAGGTCACCAAAGGTCACCCCAAAGGTCACCAAAGGTCACCTCAAAGGTCACCAAAGGTCACCAAAGGTCACCAAAGGTCACCAAAGGTCACCCCAAAGGTCACCAAAGGTCACCAAAGGTCACCCCAAAGGTTACCAAAGGTCACCAAAGGTCACCAAAGGTCACCAAAGGTCACCCCAAAGGTCACCAAAGGTCACCTCAAAGGTCACCAAAGGTCACCAAAGGTCACCAAAGGTCACCAAAGGTCACCCCAAAGGTCACCAAAGGTCACCCCAAAGGTCACCAAAGGTCACCCCAAAGATCACCAAAGGTCACCTCAAAGGTCACCAAAGGTCACCCCAAAGGTCACCAAAGGTCACCAAAGGTCACCCCAAAGGTCACCAAAGGTCACCAAACGTCACCAAAGGTCACCAAAGGTCACCAAAGGTCACCAAAGGTCACCAAAGGTTACCCCAAAGGTCACCAAAGGTCACCAAAGGTCACCAAAGGTCACCAAAGGTCACCAAAGGTCACCAAAGGTCACCCCAAAGGTCACCAAAGGTCACCAAAGGTCACCCCAAAGGTCACCAAAGGTCACCCTAAAGGTCACCAAAGGTCACCAAAGGTCACCCCAAAGGTCACCAAAGGTCACCAAAGGTCACCCCAAAGGTCACCAAACGTCACCAAAGGTCACCAAAGGTCACCAAAGGTCACCAAAGGTCACCAAAGGTTACCCCAAAGGTCACCAAAGGTCACCAAAGGTCACCAAAGGTCACCCCAAAAGTCACCAAAGGTCACCAAAGGTCACCAAAGGTCACCAAAGGTCACCCCAAAGGTCACCAAAGGTCACCCCAAAGGTCACCAAAGGTCACCCCAAAGGTCACCAAAGGTCACCCCAAAGGTCACCAAAGTCACCAAAGGTCACCCCAAAGGTCACCAAATGTCACCCCAAAGGTCACCAAAGGTCACCAAAGGTCACCAAAGGTCACCAAAGGTCACCCCAAAGGTCACCAAAGGTCACCCCAAAGGTCACCAAAGGTCACCCCAAAGGTCACCAAAGGTCACCAAAGGTCATCCCAAAGGTCACCAAAGGTCACCAAAGGTAACCAAAGGTCACCAAAGGTCACCCCAAAGGTCACCAAAGGTCACCCCAAAGGTCACCAAAGGTCACCAAAGGTCACCCCAAAGGTCACCAAAGGTCACCTCAAAGGTCACCAAAGGTCACCAAAGGTCACCAAAGGTCACCAAAGGTCACCCCAAAGGTCACCAAAGGTCACCCCAAAGGTCACCAAAGGTCACCCCAAAGGTCACCAAAGGTCACCCCAAAGGTCACCAGAGGTCACCTCAAAGGTCACCAAAGGTCACCCCAAAGGTCACCAAAGGTCACCAAAGGACACCCCAAAGGTCACCAAAGGTCACCCCAAAGGTCACCAAAGGTCACCAAAGGTCACCAAAGGTCACCAAAGGTCACCAAAGGTCACCAAAGGTCACCAAAGGTCACCAAAGGTCACCAAAGGTCACCAAAAATCACCAAAGGTCACCAAAGGTCACCAAAAATTACCCCAAAGGTCACCAAAGGTCTCCAAAGGTCACCAAAGGTCACCAAAGGTCACCAAAGGTCACCAAAGGTCACCCCAAAGGTCACCAAAGGTCACCAAAGGTCACCAAAGGTCACCCCAAAGGTCACCAAAGGTCACCCCAAAGGTCACCAAAGATCACCTCAAAGGTCACCAAAGGTCACCAAAGGTAACCAAAGGTCACCAAAGGTCATCCCAAAGGTCACCAAAGGTCACCAAAGGTAACCAAAGGTCACCAAAGGTCACCCCAAAGGTCACCAAAGGTCACCCCAAAGGTCACCAAAGGTCACCCCAAAGGTCACCAAAGGTCACCTCAAAGGCACCAAAGGTCACCAAAGGTCACCAAAGGTCACCCCAAAGGACACCAAAGGTCACCCCAAAGGTCACCAAAGGTCACCCCAAAGGTCACCAAAGGTCACCCCAAAGGTCACCAAAGGTCACCTCAAAGGTCACCAAAGGTCACCTCAAAGGTCACCAAAGGTCACCTCAAAGGTCACCAAAAGTCACCCCAAAGGTCACCAAAGGTCACCAAAGGTCACCCCAAAGGTCACCAAAGGTCACCAAAGGTCACCCGAAAGGTCACCAAAGGTCACCCCAAAGGTCACCAAAGGTCACCCCAAAGGTCACCAAAGGTCACCTCAAAGGTTACCAAAGGTCACCCCAAAGCTCACCAAAGGTCACCCCAAAGGTCACCAAAGGTCACCCCAAAGGTCACCAAAGGTCACCAAAGGTCACCCAAAGGTCACCAAAGGTCACCCCAAAGGTCACCAAAGGTCACCAAAGGTCACCAAAGGTCACCCCAAAGGTCACCAAAAGTCACCCCAAAGGTCACCAAAGGTCACCAAAGGTCACCAAAGGTCACCAAAGGTCACCCCAAAGGTCACCAAAGGTCACCAAACGTCACCAAAGGTCACCCCAAAGGTCACCAAAGGTCACCCCAAAGGTCACCAAAGGTCACCCCAAAGGTCACCAAAGGTCACCTCAAAGGTCATCAAAGGTCACCAAAGGTCACCAAAGGTCACCAAAGGTCACCAAAGGTCACCCCAAAGGTCACCAAAGGTCACCCCAAAGGTCACCAAAGGTCACCCCAAAGGTCACCAAAGGTCACCCCAAAGGTCACCAAAGGTCACCAAAGGTCACCAAAGGTCACCCCAAAGGTCACCAAAGGTCACCAAAGGTCCAC
This sequence comes from Agriotes lineatus, assembly GCA_940337035.1. Lineage (NCBI taxonomy): Eukaryota > Metazoa > Arthropoda > Insecta > Coleoptera > Elateridae > Agriotes > Agriotes lineatus. The sequence goes on from CALNHX010006163.1 coordinate 85,127, forward strand.
CCCAAAGGTCACCAAAGGTCACCCCAAAGGTAACCAAAAGTCTCCCCAAAAGTCACCAAAGGTCACCAAAGGTCACCCCAAAGGTCACCAAAGGTCACCAAAGGTCACCAAAGGTCACCAAAGGTCACCCAAAGGTCACCAAAGGTCACCCAAAGGTCACCAAAGGTCACCCCAAAAGTCACCAAAGGTCACCAAAGGTCACCAAAGGTCACCCCAAAGGTCACCAAGGTCACCCCAAAGGTCACCCCAAAAGTCACCAAAGGTCACCCCAAAGGTCACCAAAGGTCACCCCAAAGGTCACCAAAAGTCACCCCAAAAGTCACCAAAAGTCACCAAAGGTCACCCCAAATTTCACCAAAGGTCACCCCAAAGGTCACCAGAGGTCACCCAAAAGTCACCAAAGGTCACCCAAAGGTCACCAAAGGTCACCAAAGGTCACCAAAGGTCACCAAAGGTCACCCCAAAGGTCACCAAAGGTCACCCCAAAGGTCACCAAAGGTCACCCCAAAAGTCACCAAAGGTCACCCAAAGGTCACCAAAGGTCACCCCAAAGGTCACCAAAAGTCACCCCAAAAGTCCCAAAGGTCACCAAGGTCACCCCAAATTTCACCAAAGGTCACCCCAAAGGTCACCAGAGGTCACCCCAAAAGTCACCAAAGGTCACCCCAAAGGTCACCAAAGGTCACCAAAGGTCACCCCAAAGGTCACCAAAGGTCACCAAAGGTCACCAAAGGTCACCAAAGGTCACCCCAAAGGTCACCAAAGTTTCACCAAAAGGTCACCCAAAGGTCACCAAAGGACACCCCAAAGGTCACCAAAGGTCACCCCAAAGGTCACCAAAGGTCACCAAAGGTCACCCTAAAGGTCACCAAAGGTCACCAAAGGTCACCAAGGTCACCAAAGGTCACCAAAGGTTACCAAAGGTCACCCCAAAGGTCACCAAAGGTCACCAAAGGTCACCAAAGGTCACCAAAGGTCACCCCAAAGGTCACCAAAGGTCACCCCAAAGGTCACCAAAGGTCACCAAAGGTCATCCCAAAGGTCACCAAAGGTCACCAAAGGTAACCAAAGGTCACCAAAGGTCACCCCAAAGGTCACCAAAGGTCACCCCAAAGGTCACCAAAGGTCACCCCAAAGTTCACCAAAGGTCACCTCAAAGGTCACCAAAGGTCACCAAAGGTCACCAGAGGTCACCCAAAGGTCACCAAAGGTCACCCCAAAGGTCACCAAAGGTCACCCCAAAGGTCAACAAAGGTCACCTCAAAGGTCACCAAAGGTCACCCCAAAGGTCACCAAAGGTCACCAAAGGTCACCCCAAAGGTCACCAAGTCACCAAAGGTCACCAAAGGTCACCAAAGGTCACCAAAAGGTCACCAAAGGTCACCCCAAAGGTCACCAAAGGTCACCCCAAAGGTCACCAAAGGTCACATCAAAGGTCACCAAAGGTCACCTCAAAGGTCACCAAAGGTCACCCCAAAGCTCACCAAAGGTCACCAAAGGTCACCCCAAAGGTCACCAAAGGTCACCCCAAAGGTCACCAAAGGTCACCAAAGGTCACCAAAGGTCACCAAAGGTCACCCCAAAGGTCACCAAAGGTCACCAAACGTCACCAAAGGTCACAAAAGGTCACCAAAGGTCACCTCAAAGGTCACCAAAGGTCACCTCAAAGGTCACCAAAGGTCACCTCAAAGGTCACCAAAGGTCACCAAAGGTCACCCCAAAGGTCACCAAAGGTCACCAAGGTCACCAAAGGTCACCAAAGGTCACCCCAAAGGTCACCAAAGGTCACCCCAAAGGTCACCAAAGGTCACCCTAAAGGTCACCAAAGGTCACCCCAAAGGTAACCAAAGGTCACCCCAAAGGTCACCAAAGGTCACCTCAAAGGTCACCAAAGGTCACCAAAGGTCACCAAAGGTCACCAAAGGTCACCCCAAAGGTCACCAAAGGTCACCCCAAAGGTCCACCAAAGGTCACCCCAAAGGTCACCAAAGGTCACTTCAAAGGTCACAAAGGTCACCCCAAAGGCCACCAAAGGTCACCAAAGGTCACCCCAAAGGTCACCAAAGGTCACCCCAAGGTCACCAAAGGTCACCCAAAGGTCACCAAAGGTCACCAAAGGTCACCCCAAAGGTCACCAAAGGTCACCAAGGTCACCAAAGGTCACCAAAGGTCACCCCAAAGGTCACCAAAGGTCACCCCAAAGGTCACCAAAGTCACCCCAAAGGTCACCAAAGGTCACCTCAAAGGTCACCAAAGGTCACCAAAGGTCACCAAAGATCACCAAAGGTCACCCCAAAGGTCACCAAAGGTCACCCCAAAGGTCACCAAAGGTCACGTCAAAGGTCACCAAAGGTCACCAAGGTCACCAAAGGTCACCCCAAAGGTCACCAAAGGTCACCCCAAAGGTCACCAAGGTCACCCCAAAGGTCACCAAAGGTCACCCCAAAGGTCACCAAAGGTCACCCCAAAGGTCACCAAAGGTCACCTCAAAGGTCACCAAAGGTCACCAAAGGTCACCAAAGGTTACCAAAGGTCACCCCAAAGGTCACCAAAGGTCACCTCAAAGGTCACCAAAGGTCACCAAAGGTCACCAAAGGTCACCAAAGGTCACCCCAAAGGTCACCAAAGGTTACCAAAGGTCACCCCAAAGGTACCAAAGGTCACCAAAGGTCACCAAAGGTCACCAAAGGTCACCCCAAAGGTCACCAAAGGTCACCTCAAAGGTCACCAAGGTCACCAAAGGTCACCAAAGGTCACCAAAGGTCACCCCAAGGTCACAAAGGTCACCCCAAAGGTCACCAAAGGTCACCCCAAAGGTCACCAAAGGTCACCCCAAAGGTCACCAAGGTCACCTCAAAGGTCACCAAAGGTCACCCCAAAGGTCACCAAAGGTCACCAAAGGACACCCCAAAGGTCACCAAGGTCACCCCAAAGGTCACCAAAGGTCACCAAAGGTCACCAAAGGTCACCAAAGGTAAGGTCACCAAAGGTCACCAAAGGGTCACCAAAGGTCACCAAAGGTCACCAAAATCACCAAAGGTCACCAAAGGTCACCAAAAATTACCCCAAAGGTCACCAAAGGTCTCCAAAGTCACCAAGGTCACCAAAGGTCACCAAAGGTCACCAAAGGTCACCCCAAAGGTCACCAAAGGTCACCAAGGTCACCAAGGTCACCCCAAGGTCACCAAAGGTCACCCCAAAGGTCACCAAAGATCACCTCAAGGTCACCAAAGGTCACCAAAGGTCACCAAAGGTAACCAAGGTCACCAAAGGTCATCCCAAAGGTCACCAAAGGTCACCAAAGGTAAGCAAAGGTCACCAAAGGTCACCCCAAAGGTCACCAAAGGTTACCCCAAAGGTCACCAAAGGTCACCCCAAAGGTCACCAAAGGTCACCTCAAAGGTCACCAAAGGTCACCAAAGGTCACCAAAGGTCACCCCAAAGGTCACCAAAGGTCACCCCAAAGGTCACCAAGGTCACCCCAAAGGTCACCAAAGGTCACCCCAAAGGTCACCAAAGGTCACCTCAAAGGTCACCAAAGGTCACCTCAAAGGTCACCAAAAGTCACCCAAAGGTCACCAAAGGTCACAAAGGTCACCCCAAAGGTCACCAAAGGTCACCAAAGGTCACCCGAAAGGTCACCAAAGGTCACCCAAAGGTCACCAAAGGTCACCCCAAAGGTCACCAAAGGTCACCTCAAAGGTTACCAAAGGTCACCCCAAAGCTCACCAAAGGTCACCCCAAAGGTCACCAAAGGTCACCCCAAAGGTCACCAAAGGTCACCAAAGGTAACCCCAAAGGTCACCAAGGTCACCCCAAAGGTCACCAAAGGTCACCAAAGGTCACCAAAGGTCACCCAAAGGTCACCAAAAGTCACCCCAAAGGTCACCAAAGGTCACCAAAGGTCACCAAAGGTCACCCAAAGGTCACCAAAGGTCACCAAACGTCACCAAAGGTCACCCCAAAGGTCACCAAAGGTCACCCCAAAGGTCACCAAAGGTCACCCCAAAGTCACCAAAGGTCACCTCAAAGGTCATCAAAGGTCACCAAAGGTCACCAAGGTCACCAAAGGTCACCAAAGGTCACCCAAAGGTCACCAAAGGTCACCCCACAGGTCACCAAAGGTCACCCCAAAGGTCACCAAAGGTCACCCCAAAGGTCACCAAAGGTCACCAAAGGTCACCAAAGGTCACCCCAAAGGTCACAAAGGTCACCAAAGGTCACCCCAAAGGTCACCAAAGGTCACCCCAAAGGTCACCAAAAGTCACCCCAAAAGTCACCAAAGGTCACCAAAGGTCACCCCAAAGGTCACCAAAGGTCACCAAAGGTCACCAAAGGTCACCAAAGGTCACCCCAAAGGTCACCAAAGGTCACCCCAAAGGTCACCAAAGGTCACCCCAAAAGTCACCAAAGGTCACCAAAGGTCACCAAAGGTCACCCCAAGGTCACCAAAGGTCACCCCAAAGGTCACCAAAGGTCACCCCAAAAGTCACCAAGGTCACCCAAAGGTCACCAAAGGTCACCCCAAAGGTCACCAAAAGTCACCCCAAAAGTCACCAAAGGTCACAAAGGTCACCCCAAATTTCACCAAAGGTCACCCAAAAGTCACCAAAGGTCACCCCAAAGGTCACCAAAGGTCACCAAAGGTCACCAAAGGTCACCAAAGGTCACCCCAAAGGTCCCAAAGGTCACCCAAAGGTCACCAAAGGTCACCCCAAAAGTCACCAAAGGTCACCCCAAAGGTCACCAAAGGTCACCCCAAAGGTCACCAAAAGTCACCCAAAAGTCACCAAAGGTCACCCCAAATTTCACCAAAGGTCACCCCAAAGGTCACCAGAGGTCACCCCAAAAGTCACCAAAGGTCACCCCAAAGGTCACCAAAGGTCACCAAAGGTCACCCCAAAGGTCACCAAAGGTCACCAAAGGTCACCAAAGGTCACCAAAGGTCACCCCAAAGGTCACCAAAGGTCACCAAGGTCACCCCAAAGGTCACCAAAGGACACCCAAAAGGTCACCAAAGGTCACCCCAAAGGTCACCAAAGGTCACCAAAGGTCACCCCAAAGGTCACCAAAGGTCACCAAAGGTCACCCCAAAGGTCACCAAAGGTCACCCCAAAGGTCACCAAAGGTCACCAAAGGTCACCTCAAAGGTCACCAAAGGTCACCCCAAAGGTCACCAAAGGTCACCAAAGGTCACCCTAAAGGTCACCAAAGGTCACCAAAGGTCATTAAAGGTCACCAAAGGTCACCCCAAAGGTCACCAAAGGTCACTCCAAAGGTCACCAAAGGTCACCCCAAAAGATCACCAAAGGTCACCTCAAAGGTCACCAAAGGTCACCCCAAAGCTCACCAAAGGTCACCAAAGGTTACCCCAAGGTCACCAAAGGTCACCAAAGGTCACCAAAGGTCACCAAAGCTCACCAAAGGTCACCAAAGGTCACCCCAAACGTCACCAAAGGTCAGCCCAAAGGTCACCAAAGGTCACCAAAGGTCACCAAAAGGTCACCAAAGGTCACCCCAAAGGACACCAAAGGTCACCAAAGGTCACCAAGGTCACCAAGGTCACCAAAGGTTACAAAGGTCACCCCAAAGGTCACCAAAGGTCACCAAAGGTCACCAAAGGTCACCCCAAAGGTCACCAAAGGTCACCCCAAAGGTCACCAAAGGTCACCAAAGGTCATCCCAAAGGTCACCAAAGGTCACCAAAGGTAACCAAAGGTCACCAAAGGTCACCCCAAAGGTCACCAAAGGTCACCCCAAAGGTCACCAAAGGTCACCCCAAAGGTCACCAAAGGTCACCTCAAAGGTCACCAAAGGTCACCAAAGGTCACCAAAGGTCACCCCAAAGGTCACCAAAGGTCACCCCAAAGGTCAACAAAGGTCACCTCAAAGGTCACCAAAGGTAACCCAAAGGTCACCAAAGGTCACCAAAGGTCACCCCAAAGGTCACCAAAGGTCACCAAAGTCACCAAAGTCACCAAGGTCACCCCAAAGGTCACCAAAGGTCACCCCAAAGGTCACCAAAGGTCACCCCAAAGGTCACCAAAGGTCACCCCAAAGGTCACCAAAGGTCACCTCAAAGGTCACCAAAGGTCACCCCAAAGCTCACCAAAGGTCACCAAAGGTCACCCCAAAGGTCACCAAAGGTCACCCCAAAGGTCACCAAAGGTCACCAAAGGTCACCAAAGGTCACCAAAGGTCACCCCAAGGTCACCAAAGGTCACCAAACGTCCCAAAGGTCACCAAAGGTCACCAAAGGTCACCTCAAAGGTCACCAAAGGTCACCTCAAAGGTCACCAAAGGTCACCTCAAAGGTCACCAAAGGTCACCAAAGGTCACCCCAAGGTCACCAAAGGTCACCAAAGGTCACCAAAGGTCACCAAAGGTCACCCCAAAGGTCACCAAAGGTCACCCAAAGGTCACCAAAGGTCACCCCAAAGGTCACCAAAGGCCACCTCAAAGGTCACCAAAGGTAACCCCAAAGCTCACCAAAGGTCACCAAAGGTCACCCAAAGGTCACCAAAGGTCACCCCAAAGGTCACCAAAGGTCACCAAAGGTCACCAAAGGTCACCAAAGGTCACCCCAAAGGTCACCAAAGGTCACCAAACGTCACCAAAGGTCACCAAAGGTCACCAAAGGTCACCAAAGGTCACCAAAGGTCACCAAAGGTTACCCCAAAGGTCACCAAAGGTCACCAAAGGTCACCAAAGGTCACCAAAGGTCACCAAGGTCACCAAAGGTCACCCAAAGGTCACCAAAGGTCACCAAAGGTCACCCCAAAGGTCACCAAAGGTCACCCAAAGGTCACCAAAGGTCACCAAAGGTCACCCCAAAGGTCACCAAGGTCACCAAAGGTCACCCCAAAGGTCACCAAACGTCACCAAAGGTCACCAAAGGTCACCAAAGGTCACCAAAGGTCACCAAAGGTCACCAAAGGTTACCCCAAAGGTCACCAAAGGTCACCAAAGGTCACCAAAGGTCACCCCAAAAGTCACCAAAGGTCACCAAAGGTCACCAAAGGTCACCAAAGGTCACCCCAAAGGTCACAAAGGTCACCCCAAAGGTCACCAAAGGTCACCCCAAAGGTCACCAAAGGTCACCCCAAAGGTCACCAAAGGTCACCAAATGTCACCCCAAAGGTCACCAAGGTCACCAAAGGTCACCAAAGGTCACCAAAGGTCACCCCAAAGGTCACCAAAGGTCACCCCAAAGGTCACCAAAGGTCACCCCAAAGGTCACCAAGGTCACCAAAGGTCATCCAAAGGTCACCAAAGGTCACCAAAGGTAACCAAAGGTCACCAAAGGTCACCCCAAAGGTCACCAAAGGTCACCCCAAAGGTCACCAAAGGTCACCCCAAAGGTCACCAAAGGTCACCTCAAAGGTCACCAAAGGTCACCAAAGGTCACCAAAGGTCACCAAAGGTCACCCCAAAGGTCACCAAAGGTCACCCCAAAGGTCACCAAGGTCACCCCAAAGGTCACCAAAGGTCACCCCAAAGGTCACCAAAGGTCACCTCAAAGGTCACCAAAGGTCACCAAAGGTCACCAAAGGTCACCAAAGGTCACCAAAGGTCACCCCAAAGGTCACCAAAGGTCACCTCAAAGGTCACCAAAGGTCACCAAAGGTCACCAAGGTCACCAAAGGTCACCCCAAAGGTCACCAAAGGTCACCAAAGGTCACCCCAAAGGTTACCAAAGGTCACCAAAGGTCACCAAAGGTCACCAAAGGTCACCCCAAAGGTCACCAAGGTCACCTCAAAGGTCACCAAAGGTCACCAAAGGTCACCAAAGGTCACCAAAGGTCACCCCAAAGGTCACCAAAGGTCACCCCAAAGGTCACCAAAGGTCACCCCAAAGGTCACCAAAGGTCACCTCAAAGGTCACCAAAGGTCACCCCAAAGGTCACCAAAGGTCACCAAAGGTCACCCCAAAGGTCACCAAAGGTCACCAAACGTCACCAAAGGTCACCAAAGGTCACCAAAGGTCACCAAAGGTCACCAAAGGTCACCAAAGGTTACCCCAAAGGTCACCAAAGGTCACCAAAGGTCACCAAAGGTCACCAAAGGTCACCAAAGGTCACCAAAGGTCACCCCAAAGGTCACCAAGGTCACCAAAGGTCACCCCAAAGGTCACCAAAGGTCACCCCAAAGGTCACCAAAGGTCACCAAAGGTCACCCCAAAGGTCACCAAGGTCACCAAAGGTCACCCCAAAGGTCACCAAACGTCACCAAAGGTCACCAAAGGTCACCAAAGGTCACCAAAGGTCACCAAAGGTCACCAAGGTTACCCCAAAGGTCACCAAAGGTCACCAAAGGTCACCAAAGGTCACCCCAAAAGTCACCAAAGGTCACCAAAGGTCACCAAAGGTCACCAAAGGTCACCCCAAAGGTCACCAAACGTCACCCCAAAGGTCACCAAAGGTCACCCCAAAGGTCACCAAGGTCACCCCAAAGGTCACCAAAGTCACCAAAGGTCACCCCAAAGGTCACCAAATGTCACCCCAAAGGTCACCAAAGGTCACCAAAGGTCACCAAAGGTCACCAAGGTCACCCCAAAGGTCACCAAAGGTCACCCCAAAGGTCACCAAAGGTCACCCCAAAGGTCACCAAAGGTCACCAAAGGTCATCCCAAAGGTCACCAAAGGTCACCAAAGGTAACCAAAGGTCACCAAAGGTCACCCAAAGGTCACCAAAGGTCACCCCAAAGGTCACCAAAGGTCACCAAAGGTCACCCCAAAGGTCACCAAAGGTCACCTCAAAGGTCACCAAAGGTCACCAAGGTCACCAAAGGTCACCAAAGGTCACCCCAAGGTCACCAAAGGTCACCCCAAAGGTCACCAAAGGTCACCCCAAAGGTCACCAAGGTCACCACAAAGGTCACCAAAGGTCACCTCAAAGGTCACCAAAGGTCACCCCAAAGGTCACCAAAGGTCACCAAAGGACACCCCAAAGGTCACCAAAGGTCACCCCAAAGGTCACCAAAGGTCACCAAAGGTCACCAAAGGTCACCAAAGGTCACCAAAGGTCACCAAAGGTCACCAAAGGTCACCAAAGGTCACCAAAGGTCACCAAAAATCACCAAAGGTCACCAAAGGTCACCAAAAATTACCCCAAAGGTCACCAAAGGTCTCCAAAGGTCACCAAAGGTCACCAAAGGTCACCAAAGGTCACCAAAGGTCACCCCAAAGGTCACCAAAGGTCACCAAAGGTCACCAAAGGTCACCCCAAAGGTCACCAAAGGTCACCCCAAAGGTCACCAAAGATCACCTCAAAGGTCACCAAAGGTCACCAAAGGTCACCAAAGGTAACCAAAGGTCACCAAAGGTCATCCAAAGG